>JAPMOQ010034408.1:153447-165074 GCA_026543055.1 Argiope trifasciata
ACCCGTGTTTGAACCGGGGACCTCTCGATCTGCGGTCGAATGCTCTACCACTGAGCTATATCCCCACACACCAGACGCTTCTCTTTCACCTCTTTGAAACAATTACGTATTTTAAATAGGAAAAGGCATTCTCTGGCTCAGATTGGAAAACCGTGCAGAATAAAATAAGTGCCGGAGAACCGGAAAATATAAGCGCTCGCAATGGGGCATCCGAGTTTGAACCGGGGACCTCCCGATCTGCATTCGAATGCTCTACCACTGAGCTATACCACCACACACCAGTCACTTCTCTTTCACCTCTCTGAAACAAATTACGTATTTTAAATAGGAAAAGGCATTCTCTGGCTCACATTGGAAAACCGTGCAGAATAAAATAAGTGCCGGAGAACCGGAAAATATAAGCGCTTGCAAGGGTGCATCCGGGTTTGAACTGGGGACCTCTCGATCTGCAGTCGAATGCTCTACCACTGAGCTATACCCCCACATATTATACGATTCTCTTTCTCCAATATGAAACAAATTACGTTTTTTAAATAGGAAATGGCGTTGGCTGCCTCAGATTGGAAAGCCGTGCAGAATATAATAAGAGCCGGTGAATGGGAAAAGAGAAGCATTTGCTAGTGGGCACCCAGGTTTGAACCGGGGACATCTCGATCTGCAGTCGAATGCTCTTCCACTGAGCTATACCCCACACACCACACGGTTCTCTTTCTCTCCACGAAAAAAAAATTACTTTTTTAGAATAGTAAATGGCGTTGGCTGGCTCAGATTGGAAAGCCGTGCAGAGTAAAATAACCGCCGGAGAACGGGAAGCGTTTGCTAGGGAGCACCCGGGTTTGAACCAGGGACCACTCGATCTGCAGTCGAATGCTCTACCACTGAGCTATACCCCAACACACCAGACCCTTCTCTTTCATCCCTCTGAAACAATTTACGTATTTTAAATAGGAAAAAGCGTTGGCTGGCTCAGATTGGAAATCTGTGCAGAATATAATAAGCGCCGGAGAACGGGATAAGAGAAGCGTTTGCAAGGGGTTACCGGGTTTTAACCGGGGACCTCTCGCTCTGCGGTCGAATTCTCTACGACTGAGCTATACCCCCACACACCAGACGATTCTCTTTCTCCAATCTCAAACAAATTACGTTTTTTAAAGAGAAAATGACGTAAGCTGGCTCAGATTGGAATGCTCTGCAGAATAAAATAAGCTCCGGAGAACGGGAAAAGAGAAGCGTTTGCAATTGGGCACCTGGGTTTGAACCGGTGACATCTCGATCTGTAGTCGAATGCTCTACCATTGAGCTATACCCCCGCTCACCAGCCGGCTCTCTCCGCTCTGAAACAAATTACGTTTTTTAAATACACTGATGGGAAAAAAATCCCAACACTAAAAAGGATCTGTGCTAGATAAACGAAATTGGGTAGGCGTGTTTATACATCTGAAAGATGACGTCGATACAAATTTCGAGCTACGCGCGTAAGTGTGGCGCTAGTAGTGACACTATGAACATGCAAACGAGGTTTTCTTTAAATCAGCTCTGTAATGTTCGTGATCGTTATTTACAGTTGAGATTTGACGTAGTGGGTTAATGTTAGTCAAGGATGCTTCTGAGAAGACGAAGAAGCCATTATCAACAGCTCACTGAGTTTGAACGAGGTCGTGTTGTAGGGCTACGAAAAGGTGGGTTTTCTTTCCGCGATATTGCTGAAAGACTTGGCAGGAATGTATCCACTGTGCTTGAGTATTTTCGGCAGTATTCAAGGGAAAGTACTTCCTCAAGAAGACCAGGTTCCAAGCGGCCACGTGGTACTACTGAGAGGAAAGACCGTCGTATTCGGCGTATGGCTGTGGCTAATCGTACTGCGTCTGCAGCTGAAATTCGAGCTGCAGTTGGCCCCACAGTGACACAACGAACTGTTACAAATCGGTTACAAGCTCCGAAACAGACGCCCTGTTCAGTGCATTCCACTGACTCCAAACCACGGCCGTTTGCGACGTGAGTGGTATCAATCTAGAGCTCATTGGAGGACGGAGTAGAGATCTGTTGTGTTTTGTGATGAAAGCCGGTACTGCCTTGTTCGCAGTGATAGCCGTTTGTTGGTTAGAAGGAGGCCATCTGAACGCCTGCTAGTGACCTGTCTGTGACTTAGACACACAGGGCCTACTCCTGGAATTATGGTTTGGGGAGCAATTTCGTTGGACAGCAGGAGAACTATCGTGGTTATCCCACGCACCCTGACTGCAAATTTGTACGTCCTGCTGTGCTGCCATTCCTGAACAGCATTCAAGGGGGTGTTTTCCAACAGGATAACGCTCGCCCTCATACCGCTGTTGTAACCCAACATGCTCTACAGAGTGTCGACATGTTGCCTTGGCCTGCTAGATCACCAGATCTTTCTCCAATCGAGCACGTATGAGACATCATTGTACAACGACTCCAGCGTCATCCACAACCAGCATTAACCGTCCCTGCATTGATCACGCAAGTGCAACAGGCATGGAACTCCATCCCACAAACTGATATCCGACACCTGTACAACATAATGCATGCACGTTTGCATGCGTGCATTCAAAATTCTGGCGGTTACACCGTTTACTAATGTACCAACATTTCACATTTGAAATGGCTCTATCTGTGATCTTGAAACTTTAATCAATTAAATATGTTACCTGGACAAATGTATTCCTAAAATTTCATTATTGTACAATAATTTGTTCTTGGTGTTTTGATTTTTTTCCATCAGTGTAGAAAATGGTGTGCTCTTGCTTTAATTTGAATGCAGTTATCAAGTTTCTTATCAATGCCTAAGAGATTTTTCTGAATTACTGAAATTATTCATATTTTTCTAAAAATATTATACGTAATAATTATTTGAAATTATTTTTGACATTATTATGAAAGTTAGTTCTGTCCCATAATGATATGAAATAGAAATTGAAAAACAAACACACACAACGTAACAAAATTGTTTATAATAGTCTATCATAATTAAACTCACTAATATCAATCATATTTTACATATTTGATAACTAATTGATTTATTTTAAGTATAAGCAAATTAATATCACTCAATTTCATCTTGAAAAGATATAAAAGTTTTTGTAATTTTAATTCATGAAGCTCTGATAATACGAGGAATGTATGCAGACTAAATAAGATAAAATTTCAAATAAAACGATGCATCCTGGTAAATACTGAGATTTATTTTACACAGAATTAAACAACATTCTATATAATTATTTTATATTCTAAAAGAAATGTAATAGCGTTTTAAGTAATTTTAAATAACAGAGATTATCTTTTTGGATAATAATACACTGAATTTAAAATTAAACGTTTGACTTTGTATTAAAGTCAGCAAATATATATTATACAAGACTTTATTCTACGAAAGAATGGAAATAAAAACTGTGTAAATTAATATGTAAATAAATCCTTTTTTTTACTAATATATTGTTGTTGCTGGGTTTTTTTTTTTTTTTTTTTTTTTTTTTTATTATTTGCAATTAGTTCTGGCAGTTGCATCGAGGCTTTATTGCAGCCTTCTCTGAAAGGCTGCAACTAAGCATTGATACAACTGTCAAAATTAATATTCCTTACATTATTCTGTGCATAATTTGATCGTTCCTTATCAATAACTGTTTTTTCTTCAATAATGGGTTCTTATGGTGGTGGTGACTTGCCTCCCAAGCAAGTGGTCTTTCAAAAATGCTGAAGGGAAGAGACAAAGAATAGTAATATCAGGTTATCTAACTGGATATGCACTACCTCCATTTCAAGACATGAAACTGTGAACAAATGCCAGGGGAGTTGACACTGACACTTGTATTTGGGCATTTGTACCATTCTCTTGGTGGGCCTTCCTAATATGCATTCTTGCAAGAATCCTCGAGGAGAAAACTCAAATACAGTAAGATCATGTAGCTAAATTGGATATGTAGTATCTCTATAAAAAAAGTTTTGTCAAAAAATCAGGGAAATTAATACTGACTCTTTGGATTTAGGCTGTTCCACCATCCTTCTAGATCAATGAATCTGGGGTCAAAGCATCAGTTGGATGCAACAAAACTTACCAACATAACCACATATTGTTTTAAACTAATGTGCTTTGTCACTGCTTTTGCAAAGCTGTTTTCGAACAATTACAGCCTGAAATTCCCTAACTCATCAATCTCACATCAAACCTGTTTTGGTAGAGTTGGATGTCGCTTCATCAAAACGCTACATGACCAACTAAGTAGATAAAATCAGTTGAATTTTGATGTCACATTTTTTTAAATATATCTTTAAAACATCAATTGTTCTAGGAAAGTATCACTGTTATGCAATTGCTGAAATAAAATATGATAAAGTAATTATAAATATTGATAAAGTAATGTTTATTGATATGGAATTCCAAAGAAGCGAATGCGATAACTTCCAGAAGTTTGCACTGATTATCTATGTTAGAGGAGCCCATATATGTCTGATATAATTATCCAAACAATGACTCATAAAAGTAGCACGAATACAAATATTGGAAAGCGTATTCTAATCAAACATTTTTAACAAAAATATATTTATTGAGATTTGAATGAATTACCTCTTTCAAGGGATTCAAAAGAAGATTGAAAATAAATAAAGTCGTAGGGATAATGAAGACAAAAAAATTATTTCAGTACTTTGGAAGTATTTATCTGGGCTGATATTTAACTAGATATTTTTTTCTTTCGTGGATTAAAAAACCTTAAAATCAATCTACTGTTTAACATACTTCTATCTCTGGATCCGCCTGATTGCTTTTTATGTTAGAAGCAACAATATTCGCTCAACTCAAGCCTGTCTACGGGCTCACAAACAAAAAAAATAATTATCTTGAACGTCTCATTACTTGAGAAATCGATAAAAAAAACATTCTATGCTAATCATAGAAGTCCTCAGGCAGATGAGTTTCTTATTTAATATATTCTTTCTTTTCCATCCTTATTTCTATTAACATAACTTCAGCTTCCCGAGCTTCAGGGCAAAAAAAGGGGAGAATAGATGCATTCAATTAAAATTGAATGACTGGAAAAGAAAAAATAAGTCAATTATCAGAATAAACTTTTTTTCAATCCGATCATCCATTCGAAACAAATACTCGATGTGCGTATTAAAACTCTGTCATTTTCTGCCTTCCTATTTAAGTCGAGTTTATAAAATTTCTCAAGTCAAATATTTAAAAAATCACTAGTTTTTCAAAGAATAAAGTTATTATTGATTCTCCCATTTTTAAATAGAAAGTAATTGGTTTCTTATATGCATAAATAATTCGACATTTTTTTAACTTTCTTAAAAGCTTTAATTTTTTTTTTCTTTCTCTTTTTTTTTCCTCCTTACACAGAATTCCTCACTTTCAGTCATTATCATAAGAAAATTCGGTTTCAAAATGAAAATAATAGCTAAGAATGAAAATATTAAATGCACAACGTTATCTCTCTTTCATTACTCAAGCGATAAAAACCATGTATCATAAAGATGTCATTTCAATCACTTAAAGAACACTGCCTATATCATCTAACATTTAGACGCATGTTGATTTTCGCTGAGTGACAAAGACGCATTATTTTTCCCTACAGCAGAGGATTTCACGGCTGAATTGGTACGTCACACAGTAAACACTGACCGAATCATGAATTCACTTTGTTAGACTTCATATGCTTAATGAATATAATTGATGAAGTCAATGCTTTTCAGGAACTAAGACAGTATTGGATGTAACGAACACTTTTTGTCTATGCAGAGATATTTTTTATCAAAAAATAATTTCTTGCTAAAGGAAGTGAAATTCTCTAATCAATTTTGAGAGTAAATATATAATTTAGAATATAGAGATCATTCTATGGCAAGCATTCTCAGTGGAGGAGATTTCATCAAGTTTGCAACTCACTGGAGATTTAAAAGAACGTGAACGAAAAAAAATTACAAATTTATTTCATTAACGTATAAAAAAGACTCTGGTTTATTTGTCAATGTGTTTGAATTAAAAACTGACATGATAGATTGAAAATAAGTATGCTGAAGCACAACCTCCTTTCCTCCAATTGTTTTAAGTGTCTGTTAACTGAATATTCTTACTAAGATTACAAGAAAATCAATAAGTATTAAAAAAAACTACAAAACGTTTTATTTATAATTTTCTTGACGACAGGAAAAATAGCATTTCGAAATTTCTTTAATTCTCCTTCTTCGATATATTAGTTCAAAATCGTAAACAAAACTCCAAAATAAACTCTTATCAGAATTATTCAAGGAGGCAAACCTTTTCCTTAAAAGATAGAGAAAATAAGAAATTATAAAATTCATGAATATCAAAATGGATTGTTTAACATTTTATGATACCTTATTTTTAGAAGTTTTCACAAATTAGTATAAAGATTAACTAGTTTACATTCTTACAAAGTAATAATTTTTTCAAGAAAAACTCATTAACTATAATACTGTTTGAAGTACTGAGCTTCAATCTATTGTCTTCTTAACTTTCTCGCTAAAAATGCAGTACCCTTTGAGATGCTTTTATTCTGATCTTAACGTAAGTATCTACTTAATTAACTTTTTGAATAATTTAAGGTAATTACTATTTTTTCATCCCCATCCACTAGGCTATTTCGGACTACTTAAAATCTATTTATCGGTTCTAAAAAAAGAACACGTTTTCTTGAGTGCAACATCATTAAAATAATAGTTTGAAGGACAAGCTAAATGAAGAATCTTAAATTTCCCCGAATTTTAATTAATGATTAATTATACGCAGTTTAATTTGGATTTCATGGCCGGAGAATTTTTCTAGCGGGTTTCGGAAACTGAAATTATTAAAATGATTAAGAAGAGACCCTTTCAACGCTACTTACATAAATAATTAATAACCTTAACATAAAAAATGCTGAAATGAATTAAAAATCGATTTTTTATACTTATCTTAATCTTTAAACAAGTTGGGAATGTTTATAGTTAAGCAATTAAGCCTATCCCGGGAGGAAAAGAATAACATTTCACGATGTTGCTTTGTAACAAAATTCCCTTTAAAATGGTATGAAGAACAATGCAGATATTGTACAAATATTTACATAGTAATTGCTAGTCTTATATTTTCCATTAAATAAATGTTACTTTGCTTACTTTATTTTGGAAAGTCTTTTCATTTTATCTTTAAGCAGTTTTTCGAAAGTCTTTGAAAATTAATACTTGTACGAATTAACACCTTTTATTAACAATCCGTTGAATTCTTGCTTGAATTATAATAATTAGGGCCGCGGTAGCCTGGTTGTCTTGGCCAAAGACCGCCGTGTTGGCTAATAGCAGTTTGAACGCGTTAAATAGGTCATGACTGCAAAGTCCTCCAAATTCCCATAACAAATTATACCTTTGGGAGTACTGAATCAGGGAGGAGTCGGTCTCTGATTTGGAACTAAATTCTGACTAGCGGATGTATGTATGTTGTATGAATGAGTTCGACCCCTAAAAAGGGTTGTGTCGTGTAGGTTTGAGCAAAAGTCATCCTTTCACCTTAATGGTACTCTTTAACAACGAAAGCAGCTCACTTCTGCCTTCATTCGAAAGAGTCACTTCTCATTCGGTTCGGTATAACCAAGTGGCATTAGACAGAACAGAATAACAATTATCAAGTACTATAATGAAGCACCCTGAATACATTGCAAGTTATATTTATAGCTGCGAATTTTAAATCCACATAAACTTGGTGATTTATCTACGCATTATATCTATCAGTCTTCACTACATTATATACAATGTAGTAATCTGTTAAGCTTAACCGATATTTGTCATGTAGTATTTCTATCGGTCTTCTTTTGCACATTTTTTAAGCTTTTGAAGGAGAGATAGAATCCCTGCTGAGTATGACCACTAATTCTAATCTTTCATATTATATCACAAATGTCTTTCAGAATGTCACCAAACTCTCAGAAAAAAGAGCAAAATATTGCAATTTTACAGATACTTTCATCTCAACTTCGCTTTAGAAATGATACAGCATAATAACTTTTTCTAATACACTTAGGGGCAAATGGTAAGTACTTTAAAAAAAGTAAAGATTAAAAAAAAACATTTTTTTTCCTCCAAAGAGGTCGGAAATCGGTGTTTTTAGAGTAATCGTATAAAGTTTCAAGTTTCCTTTAAGCCACCATTTTGATAAAGTGATATCAGGTGAACAAGACAGATTTAAGAATTTTTTTACACCGGAAACAATACAAACTAAGCATCCAAAAGATACAATTTCTAAAGAAATGAAATATTTTTTAAACATTTTTTGAGCTTACAGATTTGGTATATCTAAATGATTATGTTTTGGAGGAGATGCTGTTAAAATAATCAAGACATTGGATCAGACACCTATTATGATTTGCAAATAAAAGAGGAACGTTTTGAGTCATACTTAACTTCACTAATTACTAAGAGCTTTGAATTTGTCGATAAATGCATTTGAAATTCTATGTGCGATATTTTTTTTCTTTATGGTATTTCTATGTGCACGACAAAGTGGTGCAAGTTCTCATAATATTTTTCGTATACGTCACATTAGAAAACATTGCATAATACATTTTTAATAAGAATATAATTCCTGATTTACTTCAGCTACACATCTGTATTTTGAATAAGCATTTAAAAAGTTAATAAATTAACTCTGACATCAAAATTATTCCTAAAAAATCAAACTATAAATTTTAATATGTAACAGGCATAATTTTTTAATGAAAGTTTATAGAAAGAACATTTGAAATAACTTTAATGAAAATTTTATTTTCAATCGCAGCTTGGAATACCACTATTGATGCAGTTAGATATGAAAAAATTAAATTTAATGATAGTAAGGCTCCATAGGTGTTTACCTTCACTTGCAGAGCCAACACACCCTGGGGTGCACAAAGTGGGAACCCCTCAACTCACACTGAGTTCCCGTGCGAGCTGGATCCAGAGATAGTTGCTGCTCTAACTAAGCAGGAGACAAAATGCTCAGATTCATTTTATTGTTTACATTTCCTCTTATTAAATGAGGTTGTAATGCAAAGTTGCAATATTTTAATGCTGATTTAATTAATTAGCATATTTGTTGAGTTTCACAATAAACTGCTTTTAAAAACTACAGGCAACTACTTTTTATTGAACTGCAGACAATAGGTTTCAATGATGAAATTATAAAAAAGAAATTGTAGGTAATAAAATGTACTTTCATAGGTTAAAAAAAATATTTGTTTGCCTTACTGTAACTCTTCTAATTACGTTTATTTTTACCGAGCACACAATCTTCTTCGGGAGCTTCCGGTGATATTGCTGAAGCTTCGATATTTATTTTACATTGATAAATATACTTATGATACTTTGATAAATATACTGAAATCGGCATAAATTTTTCTAAATGTGCAGTGCCGTTAACTGTGGTAATTAAGAAGAGATATTTCAGTGGGGAGGAGGAGATCGTATAGTCCTCAGTTCAAACCCGGGTGCCCCTTGTTTTATTATTATTCGTTGCAATTAACAAAATAAACAATTCATGCTTCTAACTTTTATCATTAAATAAATTCTCTTTATTTGGATGAAATTCTCTTCTTTATTTTGTATTTTAATATGGATAAATTTAGAAGTAAATTCAGTTATATGACTCGTGATTTTTAAATTCTGGCATAATTTTTAAGTTTACATAAATTTCAGTAAAATAATGATAAAAAATATATTTTATTAATTTGAAAAATTTAACTACAAACTCATCATGAACGTAGATTTGAATCAATTTATCAAGACATATTTTTTTAGTAATTCCAAATAATTAATCAGTTTAAGATATTTTAATTTCTTTTTAAAAGTTTTCAATTGAAACTGGACTGCATTTAGACAAGAAATTAAAAAGAATCCATTATGTGTGCAGATCTTCTGTTAAATTTGCTTTCATAGTAACAGTATTAAAGAGACTAGCATTGTGAAAAACTTGGTTTTCTTTTTAGACTAAGAAATCAAAAGAAAAAACAGATTCTTTTGTTTATTCTGATTAAGAATTATGAAATATTCAAATAATCTTAAGATATAAAATAGCAACACAAGTATATATAATTTGATCATTAATATGAAACACACACACTTGTGTGTCCATTATAAACACCATCCTTTGATAACCGATCTTATTATGAGAGTGCCTAATACTAAGATGTAATTTTTTCGGAACAATGATAATTTTCTCTTCTGCACAGCGAAATCTTCTTTTTAAATTAATAGGTTCTCACAAACGTTTCTATCAAATACACACAGAATACTTAGAGGATTTTGTATCAATATTTCAAGTTCTGACAATCTTTCATATCCAAATATACCTTATAGATTTTAGTTGATACAAAGAATAGTTTGCGCCGTAAGATTTATTGGAACAAGTAAATCATTATGGAATACAGACAGAAAAAAAGAAGGATTCTTCTAAAAGAAGTTTCGACAGAAACTACATTACCATACATCAAAGTGTTCTATTTTAGGCTTCAGACATCGAAACTGCTTTCGCAAATTGAATTTCGGAATGACTCTTCGATCTTTCGTTGCATTACTTTTTATGTAAAACAGCCAGACAGTAATGTTATCAATCAGTGATAAGAAATAGAAAAGTCCTTTGCCTTTCTTCGGTCTATTTTCAGACTAGAAATGTGCAGGTGATACTTTAAAAGATCAAAACATTTACTTAATCGCATATAAAAAATGAATTTTTCATAGCTAAGCATCCACCAAATTGACTCATTTGGAAAACTGATTAATTAACAGATTGATTAATAGAGAAAAACTCAAAAATATTATTTCTCGTCACTAGTACTTCAATTCAGTCCATTTATTTAATAGTCGTTATACAATCCTATTAATATACTATTTTTATACTAATATACTATATCAATTAACTATACCATATCAATTAATATTAATTAAACGATATCAATTAATATACTGATTGCATTAAATTAGCTTATACAAATATATTTCATTTTAAAAAATTAAAATTCGACTGAGAACAATTCCAAACTAATAATAATATAATTCTATGGTAATTTTTCTTGATTTAAGTATGAGAGCTTTCTTTGCAACTCTTAGTCACATATCCAATCGTTCACTAATATGATACTTTTAATTAGATTGTCAATGCCTTATTGTCACTAGCTGTGCACCACCTGTTGCATTGATCATATTTATTTCCCGTTATATCCTAAAGCGTCCAAAATGTACAGAAGTTCTAAAGTATTTTACAAAAAGTGAACTTCTTTGGAACATATGACAGCAAATTTGGTGCATAATGAATGAATAAAGGAATGCAGCATGCATCATTGTTTTAAATTACAGGGTGACTTCTATCTAACTTCCAAAGTGAAAGAAAAACGTTTATGAACTACAAAACTCTACTGAAATCCTATCCTATTTCTTATTGTTATAATTTAAAGCGGATAAAATAAATTTTATACCAATTAGAGAGAAAAAAATAAATTAAATATCTTTTGCAGATTAACATGAAAAATAAAAACATAATTTGAACGAATAGAGATAATTCTAAAGGATAATCTGGATTTAAAGCTGGGCTAACTTGAATCCAGAAGATAGACAAAATCCAATTATACTTAATACTGAATGCC
>JAPMOQ010034408.1:170410-186373 GCA_026543055.1 Argiope trifasciata
CTACTTAGATTTTTTTATATTACTTAGATTTACTACTTAGATTTTTTAACAGCTACACAGCTTTTTTTACAAATATAAAAATAATAATTCTGAAGAAATATATTTCTAAAAGTTAGAATTATTTTTTAAAGAAATCTGAAAACGAATATATCTTATTCCGCGCTGATAATTCAATAACTACGTTTATACAGACTTTATTATTTTTTATCAGATTTCTATTATCTTATTACATTTCGATAAGAAATTATTTTTCTTGGTTTATTTAGGTTTTTAAAAAATTATTTTGTAGTGTATGAAGTGTATACACAAAAAGAAAGTTTTGCAATCGTCTCACAAATTAACAGGTCCATTCGTTCAATCAGGAAGTTTAGATGAGTTTTGAGTTCTCAAATCAGCCATTTTTAATATAACCATTTTATATACTAGCCTATTATCCTGATATGTTTATTAAGGTATCCAATTAAGTTCACAGAAAAAATTTTGAAAAATTGGATTTTTAAAAAATTATTTAAAACTATGATACTTAGATGTAATATCAATCATAATGCAAAATACTATAAATACAACAAAATTTTTTGAAAATAAAATATATTTTTAGAAATAGGAAAAATTCAGGTTCGAGACTCGATTCCACCGAAGATCCGTCGTGTGAGGGGGTCTCTTGCACGTTAAATCTGTCAGGCCAAACGTCCTCCAACTGGTGTGGTGTGGAGAGAGGGGTGCCACTTTAGGTGTCGTCCTCGTCATCTGACCGTGGCTCAAAATTACGATGTCCGTCCCAAAATAGCCCTCGTGTTGCTTTAAAACGGGACGTTAATATAACTAAAACTAAAAAAAAAAAACTAAAACCAGATAATCGTCCTGATTTCTCTTTTTTTATTATGTCCGTTTTGGATTTTAATATTGACAAATTCCTGTTTAAAATGCTGGGCCACAAAATATTTTTCATACAGAAGTTAAGTATCCTTATTGATGGAGCAATTTGCTGTATCTTTTACAAAACATGGAAATAGTGTTTTCTGAATATAAGATATCCAGAAAATCTCTCTGATTTCTCTTTTTATAGGATGTCCGTTTTCCATTCTAATATTGACCAATTTCTTTTAAAATTGCTGGGCCCGAAGATATTTTTCAAACAGTTACTCAATTACTTTTTTGAAAAAATACAGGAAAACTTAATAATGCATATGATAAAATAAAGCAAAAAAGAAGATTTGACCTACCAATGCATTTCAATTCAAAATGTCCTGTTGTAATTTAAATATAACAAAAATAAACATTTTTAAAAAATAAATTTACTATATATATTCAAAAAGTTTGTTACCAATTTCTTTATCAGAAATATTGTAATCAAAATATAACCTTAAAAGCATTAGGTCAGAAAAGCAATGCACTAATTGAAATTTTATTCACTGTTTTCATATATTTTTAAATAATATTTGCAAATTTTGCGCTCTTGATTGACTGAAAATTGATGTATAATGATTTTCAATAATTTATATTTTTACAGTGTTGCAAATACATGTACAGAAAATTATGAAATAATTATATTTCAGGACTTTGGTATATTAATATAGATGTATTATAAAAACAATTTTATTTTTAGTCATAAATATTATTAAGTTTTCTTGGTATAAATACCTAAGAATCTTTTCAAGATAACAATATTTTATTGCAAAATGGTATATCTTATATGAAATTAATAATTATGAAAGACATAAGTTAGCACCACGTGGAAATTTCCTTAATTCTCCATCCGAGACATATTAAATTAAAATCACATATAAAAACCGAGAATAAGAAACTTTCCTGTGCTTCACACTTCACAGACGCAAAACTTTTCTTTTAAAGATAACGGAAAGAATATTAAAATCAATCATTTTACTTTAATAGTTGTTGATGCTCCATTTTTAGATGATGAACAGGTTTCAGAATATGGATATCAATTAACGAGGTTACATTCCTTTAAAATAATTTTCTTTTGTGGAAGACTCATTAGCTGTGAAACTGTTTGAAAACATTCAGCTCCTGTCTATTGTCTTCTTCCTCTTATCCAACTTCCAAAGTTTCCGCTCAAAAAAAGGCATTATGCGTACTAAAGCTTTCATTCGAGTCTTAACATAAGTACCTACTTAATTAACTTTTTGAATAATTTAAGGTAATTACTATTTTTCATCCCCATTCACTGGGCTACTACGAACTCCTTAAAATCTACCTCTCTTCTAAAAAGAGAACACGTTTTCTTGAAGGCAACATCATTAAAATAATAGTTTGAAGGACAAGCTAAATGAAGAATCTTAATTTTCTTCGTAATTTAATTAATGCCTAAGTATACGAAGTATCATTTAGATTTCATGGATGGAGAGTTTTTCTTGTACGTTTCTAAAATTGAAATTAATAAAATGATCGTTAGCAGGCCCTTTCAACGCTACTTACACTAATAATTAATAGCATTTAATAAAGAAAGCTAAAAGGCATTGAAATAGATTTTTTTCTTTCCATTTTCAACTTGAATCATTCCTTGAATGTTAATATGGTGAGAATGTTTACAATAAAAGAATTACCCCAGCAAAAACCAGTAAAATTTTAAAATGTTACATCATTCTTCAGCTTTATCAATAAAATCAGCATACAACATTGTGCCTAATTATCTGCTGTTCGTAAAGATTTATCAACTATATCCTTTGGGCTGTCTAATCAATTCAAATGATATCACAAGCTTATGACAAACGGACGTATTGCATTTAAATATGATAAGGACATCTTGTGGCGGGCGATATTGTTGGCGGAATTGTGCCAATGTCCAGGTTGAATTCCGCCAAAGATCAGACCTGCGATGTTAGGATTTGAAGTCCAGTAACTTATCCATTCGACAAAAGCGAACACTAGTGTCTAGATGAATGCATAGGCAGAAATTTCAAAATAATTAATAACATCATACGATAATATGAAAATGACATCTTACACAGTTGCAATAACTCAGTTGCATATTATCATGCAATGAATATTTGGATATCTACCACAGTTGATAAGAAATTATTATCCACAAAAGAAAAATTAAATGGAGAGTAATCTTCATTTACTTTCAAAAAATATTTGTCTTCCTTCTTTACGAAATCGGAGAACGTAAGAAATATATCTTATCATGTTGTTAAATATTTTGAAACTTCTGCTTATGCATTCCATAACTTGACATCTGCTTTCTTTTTTTTTCTTTCAGTTATTAGTATTGAGAACATTTGACAATATATTTTTTATGAATTTTAGTTCCTGACTTTAACTTTCTACATAAAGACAGCTTCGTTGTTTTATAACAAATAATTTGTCGTTATTAAAATTCTAAAGTATGACACTTATAATAATTACATGATTATATCACTTTTTTAAAAAGATATTATTATTATTTAATTTTTAAGTTTTAAAATAATTATAATATGAATCATATTTATAATTATATAATAATTTAAAATAATTGTTTTATTTATTATATTAATTAATTACGTAATAATTTTCATATTTATTATTATTATTATTACATTTAATTATATGAAAGTATTTATTAAATAAGAAAATTACTAATTTATTTATTTATTATATTAAATAATTATATAACAATAATAAAATTATTATAATAAAATTTCATATTAGTAAATTTAATTATATTAAAATTATTATTAAATATGAAAATTATTACATAATTATTCAATATAATAATTAAAATATTTATTTTATATTGTTATATAATTATAAATACAATTTAAATTATATCTATAATTATTTGGATAATTAAAAATTAAGTTATAATTTTAATTCAAGTACCTTATGAATGAACAAAATTATTTTCATTTTAAAAATTAAATTAATCATTAAACTCACAATACTTTAACAAATTAATTAGTTACTAATTACAGCTCACTTATTTAATACAAAACATTTATTTTCTCATATAAAAATGAGTAGCATATGTATTGAAACAATTTTTAAATTGTTAAATTAATTTATAAAAATTTGAATATTAAAAAAAACTCATGTAAATTTCTAAGATTTTTTTTTCCAAAAATTAACTTATAATTCAGGGAATCAGAAAAAAAAATACATATTCATCTATGCAAAAATTGAATAAAAAGTTTTTCAAAAAACATATTAATTTAAACTATTTGTAAAAGTGTAAATCAATCTGAAATAATTTGAAAAGAAAACAAATTTCAAAAAATTAAAAATCACTTAATCCAAACTGAACTCTGATTTCGGCCTGACTATTTTGTCTTTCAACCTGAATGCGGAATTTACAAATGCTGAAAGTTTCATACTCGTTGTCTCGAAATTGGCTTTATTGCGCTTTAATGTGTTAATGAATGAGCTCCCTAAAGACATACTATCATTATACTAAATCTCATCTAGAAGTAAATCTTCCAACCCCTGGATTTCCCTCATGAGTCAATATTTTAATTTAAAATTTTTTTAATTTGAAAATTAATAATTTTTTTAATTATTATATTAATTAAGATAAAAGAATAATTAAATTGTTATAATATTACTATACAAATAATAAAATAATAAAATTAGTATTTTATAACAATGTGTCACAGTTGCGTATTAAATAATCATGATTCGAAACAAATGACCTTCTATCTCTCCGTCTGACGAGCGAATGCTCAAAGTTCGCTTTTTCTGAAACTTGACGTCACGCGTCTTAGACTTTGGATCAAGGGTACTTTAGTAGAATCCCTGGTTCCATATTTTATAATAAAATAAAACTAAATGTGGAAGGGTAATGACCGCTAAATAAATCTCTAAATTAATATGAAAATAAATTCAACAATACTTGCATTTATTTTAATGTTTCAATTTTCCGAATACATTCTGTTCGATATCAAGGTTTCAGAATATTAAGGTTTAAAAAAGAAGCTATTAGCCATTTACATAAATGCCTTAAATACTTATTTTTAATTTAAAATGATGATTACGGTTGAGATAATGATTACAACTGAAAATGTAAGAATTTCACGAAAAAAAGAAGAAGATAGTTTTTCTAGAAAGAAAAAAAACCTGGTATTGAACTATATGTCGAAAAAAAAACAGCAGAATATTAGTTTGATATTTTGCATTGTTTCAAATACTCATACAAAATATTTTTCCAATAATATACATTCAGGGCTTTGATAAATGTGTGCAAAATGTTTATGAAATTTAAAATAACCGATAGAAAGATGTTCAAAAATGATTATTTATTCTGAGTGAACAAAATAAATTGTCAAAGTACCGATGCTGGCATTTTGAATTTTTTTCCATCCGAATTTATATATGCATACAGTTTATAGCAGCTTTATAAATTAATTTCTGAAATACTCGAATATCATTTGCCATTCAAAATATAGAAAACAAAGTCTGTATCTCATTTTTGCCTTTTGTGAGTTTTATTTTGATTTTGTTCTAGCAAAAAGTTCATGGTACGGCCAATATGAAAACCATTATTCGCCAGCATTTAATTATATATAAGTATTACACAAAATATTTCGAGCAATATAATAAATGATATTTGTTATATCGGAAATTAATGTTTGTCTAAATGACAAGTTAGTATTATAAAAAAAATCTAGAATTTTTTTATTCCAAATATTTAAATTCAAATTAGTTTCTTTTTATTGGAATATGATACAATGCAAAAACAATGTCGCTGCACTATTCATTAATAGAAAATCAGAATCTAAATTTTTTTAGTATTAAAATTTAATATTTTTTATATTAATTTTCTAAAAAACTTGCAGGTTTCTGTTACTGATTGATACAGTAATAAAATGACTAAAAATCCCAGATTTTACATTATTCTTGATTTAATACCTTAAATTATCCCAAACGTTCAATAAATCGGTGAAATATTTTTAAGTTTCAGACTACTAGTTACATTATGCTTAATGCTAGCTTTTAAAATCCGAACAAAATTGAAATACAAGAGACGAATAATAAGTTGTTATACATCTAGATGAGTATAAAAATTCGAGAAACGCGAGTAAAATATTAGGGAAATAAATATGAATGAAACATAAATTACTACATCCTTTTAAATGCATACCGGAAAGGAACAAATTTGCATTTAATTTCTTTTTTCATATAAGGAAACATCACCACAGTGCTTGAAACGCGGTTAATCAAAATTTTCATACAGCACGGCAATCCAAATGAATGTCAAAACATTCATTTGCACCAGACATAATTTAGTTGATGCGGATTCCTTCCCTAAGTATTTTGCGATGGATTTGACCTTCGCCTTGGCCATCAAAACATCCCGAGCAGCAATTGCGACGTGTCAGTTCGAGGGGCATAAAAAATTGATTACCGAATGGAATAAAAACAAGAATCATTTTCACTCTCCACGTCGATTGAATGGAACATTGAATGCAAGCTTATCTCTTCCGGGTTCTATCGCACTGTTCGAGAATTTTATTTACGCATCTGGAACTCCATATAAGAGAATTATTTTATTTTTCAATTTGTTATTTCTGAACTGGATTACTAATAATAGTTTTTTTTCTAGAAGGTTTCGGTTTTGACATTGATCTTGATCTTGTTTCTTATCAACCGTTTTTTTAAGTGCCAAGATAACTCATAGTACCCTCAGAATTTTAATTTATCTATTTATTCTCTAACTATAAGAAGTAAAAATGTTTACTAAAATTACGCTGTCAAAAAATAAGTTTTAGCTGTTTTAAAAATTTATCATTCAAACGTATTTTAAATCGATATTTTATGAAGCAAAGATGTGGAAATGTTTGGTAATTACTTTTATTATGATTGCTCCTTAATAAGACTAATGATAAAATCTAAAAGCTTTGCGAATGATAGCAAATAAAAAATCATTTTTTAATTAAATGAGGTTTGTTATATCATCAGAATTTCATCATTATCACTAATAATTAGGGTTGGGCGATTATAAAATTTCATCACGAGGTATCGTTCAACACATGTCGATATTTTTTCGATATATCCTAATATAATTATTTATTTAGAGTTATTATAAGTTATAAATGGCATTTCTTAACATATTGACGGATCAGAACGATTCCAAATAAAAGAGAGTTTCATTTTATGTAATAAAAATATATGTTTTCTTTTGAATCAAAATAATTTTAAAAAATAAGTGTGTTAAAACCCCTTTTATAAAGTGTGACAGTGCCAAGAAATGACCGCGTGTAACAATTTATAACATGGCGTTTAAAATAAGTATTTCTATTCATTAGAATATGACAATACTTATAGAAATGTTAACAAAAATTCTGTATAAAGGTCATTAAGAATGAAGAGCAACAAAAATAAAAAGAAACCGATAAACAAAACGAAATGGGAAATGCAAATTAATTGTGAATACCGATTTATAGTATTGCGTTTTGCAAAGAACTGTTATTCCTGATCATGATTTCGATAGATCTATATTTTCAAACATTCGATTTTCGAGAAAATTCGATTTTTTTTCTCGATAAATCGAAATTTAGCAATGCCCTACTAATAAAATTTTTCAATATTGCTATGTTTGTTAAAGATATGTAAAGATGTTTATAATTTGTTCCTTTTAGTCTGCATCACAAATGAATAGTCTGCCACAGTCACTTTAGTCGAGGGCTGAAGAACACCCTATAGCAAGGCTTTTACATGATATAAGTCATATCACTGACCTCCGACCCGCCCGAAGGCACACGGATTAATGTCGCAAGTCTGAATGACCAGACCGCCGCCGTTGAGGCTTACTAATGCATAATATTCTCACGTCGGTTGTAAAATATTGCTAATATTTTCTTTCAATATTTTTTTAAATTCTTGTTTAGTGTTGAATTTAGGTGAAAAAAATATTTCAATTTTTTTCGGCATCTAATTTTATCATTTTTGTGATTCGATTATCGTATTTTAGTGCAATAAGTATTTTTAATATATCAAGCAATATATCGTTTTATATGAATTAATTCAAATCATTATTCGTGATTAATCATACTTATTTTGTATCTCATTGTTTTATTCTGGAAAAAACTTATTTTTTTTATGTCGAGCTAATTTTGTTCTAAATCTGTGTCATGTGTGATTTCTTTCTGTTATTAGGTCACTATTTGTTTCAAACTGTTTTAGTCATTGTTTTTTCTGATGAGATTGTTTGCGAACATTATGGATAGGGAATATCCCACTGCGAGGAGCAGAACTTTTAATTTTACAACAAAATTCTGATTTTAGATGTGTTACAGATATTTATTTTGTTTTGTTTCTTGAGTGCTCTTCTAGTGTGCATGAAATTTTATACTACAACTTTTGTTTATTAATTCGTGAAATTATATCTGACATAATGTATAGTCAACTAGTCATCTAACTGCCACTAAGGCACATGGATAAATTGTGTAAAACTGAATGACTGGACCACGCAACATCAACACTGGCGGGAACTGTGGTTGAGCTCTAATGGCCATCACCGGCCACAGTGCAACCCTCCCAGTAGGGAGTACGTCCCGACATCGATGTGAGGGTCAGTTCCCCCACCCTTGTTGCACCCGCAGGGTTGGCGAGATCCAACCACCATTCCGGAAACATCTCATCCTCAATTACGAGGTGACCCCCCGGGGGGTCACAAGAAATAAGATACCAGAAAGTGTTATTTTGGATTTGTTATCTTGCTTAAAAATCCGGGAAGGAAATCAATTAACAGTGACATCCGGATCTCAAGAGAGCAAGTAATATGTGTGCGCCCAGTTAAATACTTTACCATTGAATTACGTTGCCAAAGAATTCGAAGATACAAGGAGGCCCTTTCAATGGATATGGTAGACAACACCTTTTCTCATTCATAAACTCATTTCCATTTTCAATACGAATTCAAAGTAAGCAAGCGAAAAGAGGCAACTGAATTTGAGTAGGGGAGCTCTCGATTTGAAATTTAATGCCTGTTATTACGATATTCATCACCAAATTAACACGCAAATTTAAGTGTTCTGCGTCCCACGACAGTTACAGGAAAAGGTCCCTTTTCTTATTTAACTTAATCAACATGCTAATGATTTCCGTTAGATTAATTATTTTTATTTCTTAATTTCTTGGAAAGTGTCTATATTATTTATTTATTCATTTATTAAAATAAACAACACAGTGGCATATATGTTTATTATATTTCAGAAGACACTCATTGTTAAAATCTTAATATTTTATTATTGATCATTTTTATATTTAAAAAAATTTTGAAACTTAATTTTGGTAGTTTAGTCAACTATATTTTTAAGTTGACTGTTTTTTCCCTATCTCCTCAACTCAATCTCCCTAGAGATTTACTTATTCTACCTAGTCAAAAATCAGCTGAATTGCATTCCGGCGACAGCAGAATCAACGCTTATACATCTTAATACCTTTCTAATGAAAGAAATCGCTTTGAAATATTACAGTAAATGTTGAAATGGTTTTGGCAGAAGAATTTAGAAATTTTTCTATCGGCAGCCATCTGATCCACCATCTACCTATACCACGCACGAACCACAAAACGAACAATTTCAAACATAAAAACAATAATAATAATAATAATAATTCAAAAAATATTCTTTATAAGATTCCTTAAAGAAATGATAGGTTCACTAAGCTTATGTGTGAGCCTGAAGCCGTAATCTTAAGCCATACTCTCAAGGTACTGTTTTTTAAGTATTCGAAGTAAAATGTGATTATAATCACATTTACAATAAATATTTATTTTTATTGAATAATGTTTTTTTCTTTTGACATTCAGCTTAACTTCAGTATTGATTCCAGTTTCTTATACTTTTATCTGTTGATTTTCAGATTTTAAAGTTATTTCTTATATTTTAATCTCTATAAATAAAAATGAAAGTTTGTCTGTATGTCTCTTATGCGCTGCCGTACCACTCATCCGATTGCGATGAAATTTTGAATATTTATTACTTGCATTTATTTCTTTCTGCTGAAGATGGAAACAAAAAACATTGCCAGTCCTAAAGTCTTGAATACTAAAGTTTAAAAAAAGAATTAACTCATTAAAGGCGAGGAATCTTGACGAAATTATGCTTGGTAACGCGGCGATAAATCGTATACTACGACTCCTGCCTTTAATGTGCTAATATTATTTACTCTTTGACTTTATATTTAACTTCATTTGAATGAATGTATTCGTTTCCGATACGAAAATAAATATTAAACTTTCTATCATTCCTAATTAAACAAGACAGTTTCAAATTTTAGGAGATATTTCCAAAGTTATTTCTTCTGCAGCAGCAACGCACCGGGTACAAACTATTGCTAAAATAAAAGGGTTCATTTTTTTAAAAAACTCTATCTATCTCTATTTCAGATACCTTATAATCTTGTGTAGGAATAATAGAGAAAATATTTAATCATAAAAACGTTTCAAACTCGACATTTTGATAAATATCCACGTTTTAGACATCAAAAAGTTAGAAACACTCTTTTTTTTTTTTTTTTTTTGGACATCATCCCTCCTTTTAAAAACGATAACACAAAATGGTTTTTAGCTATTTATACTGTTATGATAGAACAGCAACTGTAGACTATGCTGTATATGTAAATATCTTTTAAAAATGTGGTTATCTTAATAAATGTTGTTTCAAAGTATTCTTTCATTCCCTAAAATTCAATTACATTATTTTATTATGATTGAGCAATTTTGACATTATCGAGTCTAACTTGTTTATTGTTTCTACCAACAATAAAGGATGGGTGAAGTCCACAGATGTCGATTTCTGTTCATAACAAGAAAAATAAGTAAGATAATGTATAATTCCCTATTTTTCTACCTTTAAAAGCGAATGATACCTTGTAATTGATTTTCTACGGGAATCGTTTGAAATTTATAGTATGAGTTTGTATATTTTCACTTCAAATAAAATAGTTAGCACTCAAACGATAGCTTTGATTATTCTTTTATTATTATACTTCGAAGAAATATTTTTGATATTTTTATCACCATGAAAAAAATATGATCAGTTTATTTTAAGATCTCAACTTACTATATTTCATGAAACAATCTTTTAATTCTTTAATTTTATCTTAAATTATTATAAATTAATTTTATTATAAATCTTATGACAGGAATTGTTATCATTCATATACTGAACTACAAAGTGATCAACAGCCCCAAAACTAGCCGAGACAATCCCAATTTTGGACAATTACTTGCTTGATAAAATTGCATCTCATTATTTAAAGTACCACTAACTGAAACGCAGAAAATCTAGACAACTCACATATAGAACAACATCCATATTAAATAAACGGAATCAGATTTAGATTCCTTTTTGCTTTAAATACAATAATTGTTAACAATCTAATGCATTTTAGTTAGCATTTTATTTAGTTTAATAGTTGAGCAATTTCACTTCGGTTATTTCTCTTTAATTCCATTTCATGGTTTATTAATTCCATTTCATTTTTATGTGTGGGCATGTTATAAATGTTTCGTGAGTTCTGTATTCTGTTGCAATCACTTTACACTTTTTTGAGTTGCTAAAGACATAAAGCATTTAAATGTGTGTGTGTGTGTGTGTGTGTGTGTGTGTGTGTGTGTGTGTGTGTACATAGTGATTAATTAGTCTTCACGGATTACAAAGAGTAAAAGAATTTCATAGCAAAGAATAAAATATCTTTGAAATAATAAATTTTTATTCGTAATCAGATATTAAGATATAACTGTGCTAAAGAATTAAAATAAATAATTTTATGACTATGAGATATGATGAAAATATTCAGCAAGAAAAGTATCCATTTTGAAGTTAGAAAAAAAAAGAAGAAGAAATTTCAACTTTTCTAAGCACTTTAGAAAAGAACTTTCCAGCATCTTCTCCGCCATGTAAAAAAAGGCATTGTATTAATTTTAATTCACAAAAGCAAAGAACAAAACTTCTCAGCATTTACTGAAATAATATAAACATAAATTGCTTAAATTATTTTAGTAAGTACTTTTAGACTGTTTTGAAATTTAAAAAGAGATAAAATTCTAAAAGCTTATTTTAAAATCATTAAAATGTTATCAGTCACTTCCAAGAACCTTCATACCGTATTAAATTTCCATATTCGAAATAACATCCAAAATGTCAAGAAAACAAACTTTAATACATCAAATATTTTTAAATTATTTTTTACTAGCCGCCTTTGGCGACCAGCTGGTTCGCCATGAGTAATGCGCTCTAAAATTTCCAATTAAATCATATATTTTTTAGCCAAAATTTAAGAAATAGTTTAAGTTAAAAGATTCAGTTATTAGTAGTCAAAGAGTCGGTAACTTTATTCGGAAAATCTTTTTGAGTTTAATGCTCTAATAATTTATCGATTATGCTTCCAAAATATTAAATATGTTTTTTTAAAGAAAGCGAAAAAGGGAAAAAATTATTGAATTAATGATACAGATATTGCAAACGATTATAGAAATATGCCATTAAGTCGGGATTTCAATGCATATCCTGTCTAAATTCAATCAGGTTTACTGTAAATAAAGATAATTTATGGAATTAATGATATAAATATTGCAAACGATTTCTTAGAATCCTTTGCCTTTCATTTATTTTTATAGAAAATATCACATTTATATATAGTTTTTTATTTTATCCAGTCACGTGCTAAAAGTTGCATTTCTTTAGATTTGATTTGTGATGATAGTTGTTGTTTTTTTATTTAAACTTCCGTCATTGTTTTCTTTTATTTTATCCAGTCACATGATAAAAAAACATGGTTAAAATATTTCTTTAAAAATTCGTTAAAAATAAAAACTTGAGTTATACATTAAAACACTGTTACCATTAGACAGCTAATTTTTTAATCTTTAAATTGATGTTAAAATCATGTTTGTCCGATAATATTTTCGGAAGTTATAGCGGAAAAACGTCGAAATTTTTCTTAAATTTTAATTAATTCAAATTCTAATTAAAAATTCAAAAAAGGGCTCCGAGGTGCACATTCCCGACCTCCAAGGTATACATGTACCAAATTTGGTAGCTGTAGGTCCAACGGTCTGGCCTGTAGAGCGCCAACACACACACACACACACGCACACACACACACACATTGAGCTTTATTATAAGTATAGAAGATCAAATTTTTTATTATCTTAATTTTTCTTTGATGCCATCACTCTCTCGTTCTTTAAATATGTGCTGATTTTCCAAATATCTACACAATTAATTATTAAATTTTTGATTAGATGAAAAGATAACATATTTTAATTAATTTCTATAAAAATATTTTTATAATTATACTATTTGCGACGATTTTAAAGCTAATATCGAATTATAAAAACTCGTTCAGGGAAATGTTAATTTATTTTAATAACTACAATTTTATATTGCTCCTTGTATGTTATTTAAGATTTCATACATCATATATTTTCCAATTGGCTGCAACTATTTGCAACTCGATAGCCAGAATCTATTTATTAATCCAATCCGCGCCGTAATAAATTCTTTCGAAGAACTCTTTATCAGCATCCATAAATTCTTCCTTGTTTAGCAAGTCGAAATAAAAACGTCAGCACGAAGTATTGAGTGCCAATCTATCTGGATGCCATGCAGTAGCACGTTCCTAAATGACGCCATGAAATGCCACCGCGTGAATCAAATTCAATCATACGTCACACCGGGGTAAAAAAATAAATTGGATGTCTGTTTCACGCCTGCGATTTTTTTTTTTTTTTTCTGCTACATCCATCTTCTATCATGGTGTTTTCTTCCTCTCCCAGTCCTTTCTTTCTTGGATGGACGAATAATTTAACATGCAGCCCACTGAACACCTGCTACGTCACCTGCTTATGACACCACGTGATGAGACGTCACGAAATCAAAATGCTGGCAAGGTTGAGTTGAGTAATCACGCTCTAACTTCAGAGATGCGCATTTATTTAAAAATATTGTTTGAATTGTGCGAGGCGAAGGAAAATTATTTCATCTCGGTGAGCTTTTAACTAGGATAAATTAAAATTTTGAAAGACACAATTAAGGTAATATTTTTTTATCATTTTTATAAACTTACATGATAAAAAATTATTTATTTTTCGACAGTAATAAAATGTGTTAATTTTATATAAAAGGATGTTAGGATGCAAATTATGTGATCATGAAAGTAATGTATTTTATCTCCATTCGTGGCATTTACGATTTATTGTAGCAAATTTTTAATATTTAATTTTATCCCATTTTAATCCTAAACCGTTTGAATACTTTTTAACATTAATTATCATTGATAGTTAAGGGGGGTATTCTACGCATCTTACTCTAGAACTTCAAAAAAAAATTAAATGATAAAATATAAATTAGTTTTTACGAATCCAAGTATGAAAGAGGCTTATTAAAGTCAAAGAGTATAACAAAGTGATTTGATACACAACAAAATAAATAATTATATTATTTTACATGTTTTATTGTTAATTTTTATGGTATATGGCAATCAAATTAATACTATTTCTTAAAGGTAAGGATATTTAAAATGTATATATTTTTGTATATCTGATTCTATTTAATTCTGTTAAAAATATTGATTTTAGAATTTAGTTTAACTTAAAAATATTCATCAAGTGAAAACACACTAAAATTAAGTACAAATTAACATTATATAATAATTTTTTGTTCATTATTGCAAACCGAACCTAATATGTGTTGTTTGATGTATAAAATTAACCGAATTCTAGTTCGCTAAACGAACTACTTTCATGGAAAGAATGAAAATTGAGAATACATATTTATAATGAAATTAGAATGAAATTTTATCATGAATATTTTGTCTATGCATTATGTATTTAATGTAATTAAGAATTTCCGACAATCACCGAATGCTAATATACGTAATTTAGCAAAGTTTCCAAATATATAATTACATTAAATTTAACATAGAAATGTAATTTAATTATATACTTCGGAAAAATAATTATATACTAATAATTATGTATTAGGAAAATTATATATATTTAAAAATAATTTTGTGTAGTTGAATTTAGATACCTCAATTGTTTTAAAATGATTACAATTCTGCATTTCAAGTAGAATCAAGTGATAAAATTGCATTCATTACTCAGCTTAAAATATTTTTAACTGTTAGTTACTCTTCTAATATATACTTCATAAACCAATTTTGGTTTCAATCTTGCTATTGCTTTTAATTACAATTCCGCTTTGTATAATTCGATATCAAAATTTTATAACTACTTACTACTTTTAGAAAAGAAATAATTAGCTCTAAACTCATTCCCCTGCCTTATTTGAAGCGCATCAGAAAACTTTTAATTAGATATTTTCGCAGTTTTATAGAATTACGGTATATAACGGCCATCTCTTGTTTACGGCAATTTTATAGAATTACGGTATTTTCATAAATGTGCTCACTAAAATTCTTTTCAAAGAGTTTGTTTCCTACGAATAATTTATATAAAATATTTGAATGTAGTATTTGTTAAACGAAACAATATAGTCATTTAAATTTAATAAAAATTTAGATGGAGATCGTTGTTGAAACAATTACTTTGGTTTCGTTGAAATTTTGAAATTTCTTTACTTTTGCATAAAACTAGTGTACTTGACTTATTTCTGTTTCCTCTTATGAGTTGTACTTATTTAACTGGCAAAATATACTCATCGTCTCATATATTGCTCCTCCCACGGTGCTCAGATATTTGGGAAACAATGGATATTTCAGGGATATAAATGGATAAACATATAAAAAAATGGATATTTCAAGAATTTAAATGGATAAACATATTAAAAGAATGGATATTTCAAGAATTTAAATGGATAAACATTTTAAAAGAATGGATATTTCAGAGATATAAATGGATAAACATTTTAAAGAATGGAAATTTCAGGGATATAGGTGGATTAACATTTCAAAAGAATGGATATTTCAGAGATATAAATGGATAAACATTTCAAAAGAATGGATATTTCATGGATATAAATGGATAAATATTTTAAAGAAGGGATATAAATGGATAAA
>JAPMOQ010034414.1:0-11105 GCA_026543055.1 Argiope trifasciata
AGCTTCGATACCTGTTTTCTCCGAGCGGAGCTCGGTCACCCGCTGGTTATAATTGATAAAATATATTTTTAATTTTATTGTCTGCCATAAAATCTAGTAAAAACACAGATTTGTCAAACGTTTAAGCATATAAAAACAAACCGTTATTACTAGATTGTTGCTGTTTTCAATAAAATATTTAAAATGTGTGATTTTCCATAAATTTCTGATGGAAAGCTCTCAACTTCAGGTCCTGAGAATTTTAAGTTCGAGACTCGATTATAATAATAGGAGTTTCTCATCGATTCATTGAAGAGCCTTTGGCTTAAGTGTTGGCTGAATTGTGCCAATGGGGAGATTGATTTCCGCCAAGGATCGAAATGGTGATCTTCCAATTTGCAGCCGAGCAACTTATCCACTTCACAAAAGTGAACACCAAGTTTAGAGGCAGTTACTGGCTTATTAAGATATCACCACAATACTAATTTTTGTGTTGCTGCGTCAAGTGAGTCTGCGCAAAGTCGTCATACTCACTTGACGTTAGACTCATTTGACGCAGCAATGCAAAGTCGTAAGACTCATTTGATGCAGCAGCAACTCTCATACGCTAGCCATAATGCTTGGAGCAATAAAATCATTCGTCTCTCTACAGACTCACTGGTAGGGGAGTATTATGGTGACATCTTAATAAGCCAGTAACTTATCCACTTTAGAAAAGTGAGCCCTAATGTTTAGTGGCAGTTACTGGTTTATTAAAATGTCACCACAAGCCGATGCATAAGCAGATCTGGAGTGCATCAGATTTGTCTGTGTCAAATGGCCTCCTGGAAATGCAATGTGGAAGATTGGGGATGAAGGTACTGCTTCATCTACCTCGTTGTCTAACTGCGATTTGATTTCACGACATTAGTCCTAAAAAGTTTTTCAAAATAGGATTGACAACCGTCGTTTTAAAAGAATAATCTTTCAAATTTAATATACATTGCCTTACATCTTTCTTTCCTGAACAGCAGGAATCACTTTAGAACGTTGATAAGGTCCAGCTTTAGAACAAGTGGGCTTCAAGTTTGAACCCCGATTCCACCAAAGAACTCTCATAGTGCACACTAAATTTGTTAGAGTGGGGGTATCGGCTCAAGTGCCTTCCACGTATTCAGTGAGTGGTTCAAAATATGAATCCAATTTGTTCCGAAATAGTTGTAACATTGCTTTAAAATGAAATGTTAATAGTAATCGCTGCCATTTAATGAATATATTGCCGCATAAATGTAGGAATTGGGTGGGACAGAATGCCCATCCAACCACATTTAGATCAGTGTCTAGGGTCACTGATTGAAGGAAAAGAAGCATTTGAATAAGAAAGAAATTTATTTACAGTAAAGAATAAGGAAACGACATTACAAATTATGACAGGACTATTTACAACAGAGAAAAAAATATTTACTTGTAGATGCCACCAAGAATGAGGCCTAATTAATTGTTTCTTGGCGAAACTACGTTGCGTTTTAAGGATGCATAATCGGAACGATATGGCCCTCTCTGTCCCAGTCTGCAGAGCGAATGCGTAGTTCGCTTTCTCTCAAATTTTTACGTCACGCGTCTTGGACTTTGGTTCAGAAGTATTTTGCAGTATCCGTAGTGACATCTATTACAACAAATTGGAACTAAATATTTAACAGCAATGGCCGCTAATTAAATCTCTACATAAATAAAGTTTGTGACGAGCTCAGTGGCCGAATTGTCGAAGCACGTGATCCAAACCCAGAGTTCGTGGGATCTATGTTCTCCATGGCTGTTATATCCAGAATATGTATTTTTAGTTTGTTTCCTTATATTCTCTAGACCTTTATTTGTAATGAAAATTAAGTGTTTCTCGAGTATTCTGTTAGTGTATAAAGGCTGATACCCACTATTCGTGGGCAACTTCTCGACTTTGTAAAGTTGCAAGTCACTGCTTTACTTCAATAAACTTGTTTTCTAGTTTAAACCTGATTTTGTGTTTATTTAAATTTTCGTGATAATATTTCAGCGCTTTATTTTTGTTTATATCCCTTTTAAATATGTGACATAGACACAATTATTTGCATAACTTATAGTTACAATTGAATAAAACACATTTTCTTTCTTTTCCAGAAATTAACTCATGTCAAAAGATACTGCGTTATTAAGGAATAAAACTGTTGCGATATTATCATCTTAGGGAGACTCTCTGATGCTAATTTACTGAACTGAGATGAGTTTGTGCATTGCTTGCAATTTTAATATTATTTTTAAAAGGAGTTATACCACTGTGGTTCTAAGCTATCCAATCACTTGCACAACAAATCGGGACTCATTGTGATCTCAAAGGATCTTCGAATGCCGCTCCATTCAGACATCACCATTCGTCTCATTTTCCGAAAACGTTGAAATCCCGCTGAGCTCCAGTTAATCGCAATTAAGTCCTGCTTTCTTCTCTGATGCTAATGAATGTCGTTCTGGAAAGCAATGCTCCCCGTTGCGGAAATTACGTAAGGGAAATGGAATGTGCCGATGTCATACTTTATTCAAGGGATGACGGGCAGCAGCTATCGACAGTTGTTTTAGTACAATGTATTCATTTAAAGAGTCAGATAGTTTCTGTACAACAGTTATGGGAATAAATGTCAGAAAAAAATTGGCTTCATTTCGATGAAATTACTATTTGTAACTTCCGTTAGTTGAAAGTATCCACTGAGTATGTATACAAATTGTATATGTTAAATAGATATATTATTTAACGGCTAGTGATTCATTAGAGTAACTGCAGTGGAATTTGATCGTCAAAAGGAAAGTTTAATTTAAACATAATTTATTTATAAGGAAATAAATGAAAACACATGAACTGTTTACAGATATGATGAAAATTTTATAACTACATTGATGGCCATTACTGGACCTGAGACCACTACCAGCAATATAGACGTAATGATACGTATTTATATTATGTTTTATTTCTTGTATTTGCCTATTGGATTAAATAAATGCTAGATAAGATCCAATAAATATCTATGTGATTGATTCCAAGTGAAGGGATTTACTTTAAATACAGACGTACAATAATAGGTTCAAAATTCATTGCATCATTTTAGAATAAAGTACGAGATACGAAACAATTTGGAATTTAAAACCTTAATGCCGAAATTTCCTAACATTATGACATTTTATTTCCATTACTCTGATCTTTATAGGTAAAGATTTCTGGAATTGGAGGGTTTGCTGCAAAAAGGATGTGACTCCAATTTTGGGGAATTTAGAGTTACATGCGCTATCAGGTGGTAAAAAATTACTTTTCATTTGGTGCCAAAAGAACGCTAGATGTCCAATCTTTGCTCTCGCGTTATTCAATGGATCTCATTGAAATTGTCTGTCTCATTAGAATTTAGAGCTTTCAGACGTTTTTTATGGCTTTCTGAAAAGAATAATTGCGACTACCACCTTTTTGAAACAAACCCTTGAAATATAATATTGAATTTTTGATATTGAATATTGAATGATTGTTAATTACATTAGGAAAAGAATGATGATATATTTTTTCGTTGCATAAGCTAAAAAACACATAGATAAAATTATATTTGATGAATACTTGATTCGTTTTTTTTTAAATGTACTCATCTTGATATTTGTAGTCTGATTTTAATCTAAATTACTCTGATTTTTGGAAGTCCTGTTGAATACTTGCTTCTGTTCCTTTTAAGTGCATTTCTCTTAGTATTTGTGAAACACATTTAATTTTGGTATATAAGAAAATACATATTTTTTTAAGAATTAAAAAACATAATGGCTTCCCTGCATAAATTATTGAACTTTTTTTTTGTTTAACGATATGCTTTTAAGGAGGAACAATGTTTGAAATATTAAAAAAACGGAAATTACATGGCACTGAAAATCATCATGTATTTCATACAAATTATGCCATTAATAAATAAATCATCATTAACTTCTTAACATTTTTGGTAAAATAAATACTCTCGATTATTTTATTTTATGATTTTTAATGAATATATTAATTTTCTTTCGATATATATAAAAATGTACTCCATATCGAAAATAAATAACTAAAAGTCATGGCTTGAGTCATAGACAGGAATAGTTTAACCTTTTAATTTACACTGGTGTCTGTAAATCAATAATGGTTTGATGAACAAATTTTCCTTAGATCATCATTTGATTATTAAAAAAAATGTGAATATTTTTTTAAATATCCCCTTAGCCCTTAACTGGAGCAAAGCAGTCCAGTAGAGATTTTTTCATTTACACTCAAATTAAATTTTCGAATGAATGTATTATTATGAAAAACTGCCATTATATTTTCAAATATTTTTCTTGATACATGAATATGATAAAATTTGTTTTTCAAAATATATTATCATTAAAAAAATAAATGCGTTGAAACATACATTTTCTTCTCAAATTATATTCTGAATTAAATAATGTCCTTTAAAAACATACTATTTTTCCTTTTTTAAATTATATTTATTTTCCCAGTTTATAGAAAATAATATAATGTAAAATTCAACAGTTATATCTTATAAAAATTAACAATGGGTATAACTGATTTATCAGTTTGTATTTATGGGATTTATCAGTTTGTATGACTTTCATAGCACGGTTTTTGAAGGCATTTCAAACATACTTGTTAAGAAATAGTATAAAAATCAATCGGTAAACTGTGTATATTTCTACGGGTATATTATTAAACTTTAAAATTTCTCGAAATATTAATTATGTTTGAACATACATATTAGAATCAGTTGAATCCGAACTTTCGTTGAAAAAAAATCTTCCGTACAATTGTCCTCATCACTAAAATCTCATTCTGCTACATTTGAAAGTATCTGAAGCACTGTTTTATAATAGGATCAATACATTGTGCAATATTTTGGGGCCGGTTTTAGCTCCATTTGCTAAGCCTTGTTTATCACTGGAGCACTAAGATTGAGGTGCGGTTTTAGAGATGTTACTCAAAGGAAAAGAACCTGACCTATTTTTGAACTGAATTATTATCCAGTGAAATTGGTTAAAAAAGTGAAGGTGTATTGAAGGTCACGAAACAGGAAGCTACAGAGTCGATCCATTTAATTAAGCAAAAAATAAAAAAAGGGATGTCTGAAAGACTATCGCTAACGGTCTCATAGACCACATGTCCCCAATTAAGGGCTAAACAGGATTCAATTATTTACAGATGCAAATATTGTTTTAAATTTTGCTTGTTGTAAAATGCTACGGTCAAATCTCAATGCAATGTTGTGAAATATTTTTTTTTGAATATTGGTGCTATTATTTATTATATTACCAATGTTATAAAATTTATTTTCTGTAAGGCTAGTCTTAAAATCTGTTCCAAAAAATTGGTTTAGCCTTTTAAATCTGTTATATGATGATTTTAATTTGATATTTTTAAAAACTTATACTATTCAAACATGCTTATATTCAAATACTTTTATGGTTATTTTGTAATTTTAGAACTAAATCGTTTTCTTTTCATTGAGTTTTTAAGTGTGTGTTTGCTAATCTTTAAATATGTTGTTAACTAACGGTTGAAAGCTTAACTGTTTTTAATTAAACTGTTGTTAAAATACCCTTTTCTAAATAAAATCAGAAAGACATTTATGTTTATACGAAAGCAAAATAATAAAAATAATAAAAAAATGATAAAAATATATGAAAAAAATGCAAGAAACTTTTTATAAGGAATTTGAACATTCTTGCATTTATTAAAAAAGAGATATTAATGATGTTTCCATTGGAAGTCGGGTATCAGGATAACTTGTATACAATTCTTCACGAATTTGTAAAGTTGTTTACCAGTGCAGCTGGTTAAACTGAAAAGAAAAGGAATATTAAATTGCAAATTTATTGCGCAAAAGTATCCAAAGTTTTCTTTTTTATTTAAAAGTTATTATGATAGGGAAATAAAGAGAACAAGAATTTAAAATTATTTGGATAAATTTCTAACAGAGAGGGACATCCTTTTACAACTTATGAATGCTGAAAAATTAAACAACTAAATTATCGTTCAAATTAGATTTGAAACAATGTTTCTCTATGAAAGGAAGTTTAAAATTTAATATATTAAAAAAGAATAAGTCATACTAATTATTAAGTTACTAAATTTAACTTAAAAATAATATATTCAAATATAAATACAAAAATAACAAAATCTACAAGATTATAATACTTTCTATTACGAGATTTTGTATACAAAAATATAAAATGCTTATAGTAATTATTAAAGAATAAAATTTGTGACAATGTTCACATTTTAATAAATTGTGTTTCATTACTATCAAAGCCAAATAAATTTTTCTTTTTTCCACTAGCATTTTCATTTTATTTTCAGAGCCTGCCTGTTCATAAAAAAATTTCGCCATGTTATATATCATTCTGTATATTACTCAAGATAAATGTAAACATAAGAATACTGCCCAAACATTTTTTAAAAATTATGAATAAGCTTAATAAATATTCTGGAGTAATATTTTTTGTTGGTATATGGAGCGTAGGAAAGAATAATTAATTAATCGCATGCTTTTGTGATAGTGCACAAATTATAATTAATAGTGTAAACCATATGATTCTCCTGGGAAATATCATCGGGCTTGAATTATGAGAAACGACAGAACTTTTAAGACAATATTTTTATTCTGTCTTTCAATGTATGTAAAGTTTGCATTAGATATTTGTTTTAATGGTTAATAAACATATAATAAATGTTTTTAAACAAGTCGCCATCTATTTCTTTTATAGTTTCAGTTTTTATACATTAATCATTGATTTACCTTAAATTTATTCTTTGCAGCAAGTTATAGTTTTATTTATTTATTTGGTAATAAAAAATTCTTTTATCAAATTTTTTGATGAATATTAACCATATACTTTTTTATACTATATTATTTGCATAATATATCTCAATAACATCCAGTGTATTAACATAAAGTGATCTTTTGGGACTACCAGATTTTATTCACAAGGTAGAATACTACATGTGATATTCACGTTAGAATGAACGTGCAATTAAATATGATAAGTAGTTATTTCTTAGTTAGAAAGCACTCATTAATAAGAAATATTATGACATAAAATTTTAATAAAGTAAAAATTAACTCAAATGTTAACGCTTTTTTGCAATAGCATTGGAACTTATTATTACAAAAACCACTTATTATTTAAAATTCAAAATAATTATCTCTTCATTGCTATCAGTTTTATTTCTTTGTAACTGTTCTTGCATTTCAATAACTTATACGCAAAATTTTTTTAAAATATTTCATTTTTATACTATAACATAATCCTCACCGGAGAAATTTTGCAATTGTAGATAAGAAGCTTCCAATATGGTGGTTTGTTCTCGACATCCTGATGGGTATAGAAAAAGTGAATCATCAGTGGAATTCTCCCACTGATGACAGGATGTTCTTCACAAGTGGAGGAATGTTAAGTGGTCTGTGATGGCCCTTCAGAATCAACTACAATTCGTCACTGTAACTATTGCGGTGGTCCATTCATTTAGATTCTTCTGAGTACTTCAAGGTGAGCCGTTTTAGCTGTTTAAGGTTAACTCTCGTTTGGGATAAGGGAATAGGTCTTGTAAGGGATAAGGGAAAACGGGAATAGGTCACGTTTGGGATAAGGGAATAACGGGAATGTCTCGTTTGGGATAAGGGGATAACGGGAATAGGTCTCGTTTGGGATAAGGGAATTATAGAAATCGGTATCATTTGGGATAAGGAAATAATGAGAATAGGTATCGTTTAGGATAAGGGAGTAATGGGAATAGGTCTTAGTTGGAATAAGGAAAAAATGGGAATATGTCTCTTAATAATAAAGGAAATAAATATCGTTTGGGATAATGGAATAGGTCTCGTTTGAGATATGGGAATAAGGGAAGCAGGTCTCGTTTGGGATAAGGGATTGATGGGAATAGGTCTCATATGGGATAAGGTAATAATGGGAAAAGGTCTCGTTTGGGATAAAGGAAAAAAAATAATTGGTCTCGTTTGATTAGACAAAAATATCAATGCATTTTCGGAAATTTATAATAAATTTTCTTTGAGAATATCATTGCCCCTCCCCCTCTCTTCCCAGGTGAACAAAAATTGTGAACCTTGAGGGGAGCCGAAGAGTCAACGAGTAATCCGATTTTCATTCGCAGATCTCGCACATGAGTGCCTGCTTCATAGTATAATGCTGAAAATCGAATAAATCTTTGGTACCTTTTATAATCGATTGAATCCAAAATTTAATTTGAAATCGAAACGAAAATTTTATAACAAATTTGGGTTTTATCAGTTATCATGAACATGAGGTATCGCTTTTACAGAAAAGTAAAAAAATTCAGACTGACAGATATTTAACCCTTCAATGGGCTTGTTTCGAAATTTGATAAGAATCTGCAATTAAATTTTAAAATTCGGCATTGAATTGTATTTATCTGGCACTATGCGTCTTTTAGTGAATTATTATGCTCACTTCTAGTGGGACAGGCAGGCAGACAAACTTCTTCTGAATAGAGTTCATTCAAAATGCGCCAGAAATCCAAAACATGAGAAAAAAGATAACACACCAAATTTTATCTTTCAAGCTCTAATGGCATCTGAGTTATCTTATGCTCATAGAATAACTCAGATATAAGTTAAAAAATTTGTCTTTACAACTTTGATATGTAACATTTTTTTTTACATACTCCATATATGAAAAATTAAAAACGTTAAATCATTCATTTTACAATAAATATTTATTATAATATTTTGTCAAAATACTTATTTTTACATCTTTGTGTGCAAAGAATATAAAGAGCAAAAATGTAATCTTGAAAAAATTTGCTCTCAAAAGTTGGTGTTTGATACGGCTGAAAAATATGAGTCTAATTGAATCCATCTATAAATTTCAGGGTTTCACATTTTAAAAAATGCGTACATTCTGAAAATAAATCAAATACAAATTTTAGTTTAGATTTACTATCAAGAAGGAAATTTCTTATTTTTAATTTTAATGCTGACGAAAACAATTATATTTTTTGATAAAACGAATAGTTTGATAGTTTGAAAATGTATTAAATATTTTTTTAAAAAGAGATGCACGGGTATTAAATTGATATAAATGAGAAGGCAATTTTTCGAATTTTGAATAAGTACAAAAATTCTTTTTTTGGCGGGAAATGAAAGTTTTGGAAGATATGAATACCTGTTTCTGTAGACAAAACATATCAAGTATACAATTGGCGATGGTTGAGTCTATTTCCGCTGTCAATTCGACTTTGTTTTCTGCTTGGCTAATTGACATCTTGATTTCCTTTACTCTTGAATTGATTCGAACACCTTGGCTTCTTAAATGTATTCTTTCTTCTATCAGAATGAAGTTTTTGGTGAAAGAGCAAATTCAGAATTAAAAGCTGAATGAAGTATTTAAATTATTTATATTTGCTTATTAACCTTCGACGATAAGTAGCAAAAGTGATTTCTTTGGCAAGTACATTAACATTTTGCACTGACACATGCGTTGTTTATAAGGAGATGGGTTTGAAATGAAAAATAGAAAATTTAATTTTTAAACAATAATAAATTGGGAATCAATTGTCATAAAAAAACCATTTCATTAATTTAATCTGCCAAGAAACACAATAAATACATACATTAAACAGATTATGGGTAGAGTTTAGTTTTAGCTTCGTGTATTATTTTATAAAAACAAGACAAGAAAGTCACAAAAAATACCTGAACGTATTTTTTAATACATTCATGAAATAATTATAAGTTATTAGCTATCGTAAATCGCCAATTAATTTGCTCAAACTTTTGCTTCTAAGGGACAAATCATTTCTACACGATCTCGTAGCAGTTTTGACACATCTATTATTCACACATCAATTTTCACACGTCTATTATCATTCTATATCATCTAAGTCCTAGAATGATAAAGCTGAAACGTCTCGTGAACTACAAGTTAGAGGTATTGCAAAACCCTAAAAAGAAGGTGGAAATTGAGATTTTCATTGTAAAAAAATAAGAAAATGATTTTATTTAAATAAGTTGTTACTACTTTTGTAGAAGATTATTTTGTTCTTTCAATTGTATTTCGTTATTTGTTGTTTTGTGGAAGAGTGTTATTTGATTTGACTTTCAAATTTTTTGAAACTTTGAAGGCAAGTTTCTCTAATCGTTTTAATGATTCTGTTTTTGTGCGCAATTAAGACAATATTATGTTAAAAAATCAAAGGTGGCAAAATATTAAAACACCAACAATGGCAAAATTCAAGTAAAATGAAACGATTTCAATGTTATTTGACAAGAAAATGAGTTGAGTTTATAGCAAAGACAAAGAGAAAATTATTTTTACACATAAACAGCTCTTCTTGATTTTAATTATGTTGTGCCTTTTTAAAAATAATTTATCTTGAATAAAAGTGGAGTGGGAAGAAAATTCTTGTAATCCCTTCTATTATCAAAGAAAACAAAGTTTTAGCAACAAATCTTTCAATAAATAGGATAAAAATCTGACTTTTATGTTCTTAGAAGTTGTAGTCAAACAAAGCAAAGATAATATGTTTTAAATTTATTATTTTAAATATATATTGTTTCATGAATATTTTTAATTGGTTGCTAACAGAAAGATATACTGCAGACATGTTATTGTGACAAACAAGTAATTCCTCAAACATTATCCTGAATTACAATCCAGACTAAAACTTAATAGCATTCAACGACAATAACAACAAAAACAGCAATAAAATCTGGAGCATTAAAAAAATGTGAACAATAAACACCAGTGTAGTCAAAGTTTTTAAAGCGGTATTTAAACTGAATTGTTACTCAGAATTTTTTTCGAAAGACTTGTTAAGTAAGAAGCAGAAGACAATATAATTTTAAAATGTTTTAAGCAAAAACATGCTATTTCATAGCAGTGTAAGCTGTCGAGACGGTGTTGAAAGATTTTACTATTTTACTTTTAGTATACGATTTGCTAATATTCGATAGATATTTAAGATGTAAATTATGCTGCGCCCACAATTTTTGATTTTCCTTATGTTTCTAGAAATAAGCAAATAAGTGTCATGTGGATATAACAATCATGGAATAAGTATGTGATATAAATACAATAACATAATA
>JAPMOQ010034421.1:0-10000 GCA_026543055.1 Argiope trifasciata
AACTGTAATGAAACATCTATAGTGTAGAATATAAATTAACATATTCACCATCGATACAACAACTGTAGTGAAACATCTATAGTGGAGAATATAAATTAACACTGTTACAACAAAACGAAGAGAGCTAGATAGAAAAAATTCGGTGCCCAGATTCAGCATCTGTATAGTGTAGATTTCTGTCATATTTTGAGCCAAATCTAACTATGAGTTAACTGTTAGTCTGCATGTTTTTTCTGAAATAAGTCAATGCGATAGCTCAAAAACGCAATAGCATAAATATATCAAATTTGAAATGAACTACAAGTACAGTTACATGATTTTGGGACAACAAGTGCAGTTTCGTATCCATTTTTTTATTTCAATATTTTGGCTTACAAGTCTAAAATACAAATTCCATTTTTTTATATTATTAACGCATACCAGGGATTATTAGTCAAATAACTAGTATATTTGCTTCTGTTATATACTTTTTGAACTTTTCATTCAATTTTAGCTTTCTAGTGTGACCGTATGTATGGTGCAATATGGCCGTTCTGACCATTAAACAACACAATCCAATCCAGTCTTAGCCAAATAGCTCGCTAAGACTGACAAGAAACTGCCAAATTTTTCGTAATTATTGTAAGCCAAATATGCCTTGTAAAGGTTCTCTTTCATGACAGGTTTATTAGTAGGATGCGCGAATGTTTTGATGGGATTTAATCACAGATTTATATTTGTATTCCTTTAAATTAAGCTTTGTAAATCAAAATGGCCATTGATACAACGAATACTTCTATGAATATTAGACTTCGCGTCCCCACAGAAATATTTAAAGTATGCCCTTCATCACCATTTTGAATCATTATACTAATGTTGGCTGTCGACATTAAATCATTTTTTTTTCAAAGGAAACGGGACTTAATTATTCCTCGAAGATGCGTCGTCTTTGCTTCATGTAAACATAAAATCTCAAAATTATTACATAGTTAAAACAAATAATATTGCGCATACCCTCTATTATACATAAAAACTATTTCAAAGCAAATACGAAAACTTTCCAAAGCAAATGCATCACCGTATTTATTATTTAATTTGAACTTTGACTAAAAAAGTTTTTACCTACTATTCTTTAATTTATTGAACATTATTTTAATTTTAATTAAGGTAATTGGTTCTGTTGATTTCATCCTGGTGGGGCTCATAAAAAGATGGGAGTCTGGCTCCTCCTACCGATGGATGATGAGATATATTTCCTTAGGGAATGGCTGAATCGTGGCCGGTGATGAAAACTGGGACCACAATATCCGGCAATGCAGCTGTCACGGCGATCCAGTCATTCAGTTTTTTTCATCCATGTGCCTTCGAGGCGGATCGGAGAGTCAATGAATATGGATCAACTTAAGTTAAACGTTATTTAACATTTACTCAATGAATTAATGTTAAAGAAGTTAAACAGTTAAAGAAGCGAAAGGGTGAAAGAGGCAAACTCTCTGTCATTTCAATTCACAGGTGTAACACTTTCATTAGACTGATACAAATTAGATGCTCTAGATTGAAACCATGATGAATAAGAATATTTGTTACCACACAGATTAGTGGAATAAAAAAAGAAAAACAATTATTAGACATTAAATCTATATTTAACCAAGTTATATGCAGAAGTCTTTATTTTTACCTCTATTCACAAAGTTATGTCTCCTTTATCTATACTTAAACCAAAGGTAGTGGTCTCCCAGAATCTCTAAATAAACTTGTGCCAGAGAACACCTTCCACGTCATTAGCGTGCATTTAGGAAATATTAAACTTTGGCATCAATTTAACACTTTTACTGAATCTATCATGTCATTATTGGTGAATTATTTGGCGATCAATCTCTGGCATGCTTTGTTAGTGTCAAAAAAATCGAATTCCTGTTTAAGTTATGTTTTTCTCAAGTGATTGAAATATAAATTTGAGTCAAAACTGTACTTGTAGTCATATAACCCCATTGTAAATTTGATATATTTGAGGCGTTTCGTATTTTATTATCACATTTACATATTTGAGAAAATATAGACAGAGAGGCAGTCAACCCTTCAACGATTTGTCTCAAAATTTGACAGGTGTCAACGATGCAAATGTTAAATCTGTTTTCTGGATTTTACCTATTGAGGTCTCTCTGTTTTGTAATTATCGAATAAACTTATATTCAAACAACCGGTCAGACGGACTTCTTCTCTACAGATTTTATTCAAAATTTGATAGAAATGTACACATTTTATGTTAAAACCACATACCAAATTTCATTCCTCTAGCTCAAAGCGTGATTTACTTATCACCGGCATAGATAGACAGACAAACGAAAAAAACGGACATGTTATAAAGAATGGAGATTCGGCAAAATCTCCAGAACAAGGTGTTTATGTATTTATTTATTTATTGCTATTACTCTATTTTCTCTATATTACATATAGGAGAAGATAAGAATTGCATTTTTTTAATTTTAAGAATAAAATCAATGTTATGATGAAATATTAAGCTTTATGTTGTTTTAATAATGTAAAACATTTGTTGATTCTTCTAACACTGAACATTTGAAATATCCATCAAGAAGCGAAGTGAAAAATAATCAAAAAGTTATAATACATACTTTGACTTTATGACTTAAGGACACCCATTACAAGTTATTTCAGCTAATGGTGGACATTCCAAAAATATTGTACTATAATTTTCTTTTATTAAAATATTTCAAAAAATTGTGATAGGATATTAAATTGCTTCTTTATTCACTAATTAACTACGTGTAGCGCCATCTGTTGGGAACATTTGTAACTAAATACAAAGACTAGGGGGATGAAAAATTTATGTCTTGTCACAGGAATATGTAGAAAGAATTGCTTTATACACACACATATATATGTAGGGGATACAGTCTTCACTCCATCAATTTGCAATAGATTGATTCAATTAAATTCGTGTCTCTTCGTCTTATCAAGAAAAACGTTGAATTTTTTTAATGCATTCTATATTTATTAATTATTTCACTGTTTAAAAAACTCAATATTCAGAACGAAGAAGCTGATATCTTAAGGAGCCTAATTTAATAAAATTCACCAACCAGAAACGAACCAAAAAATTCTTTTTTTTATGGAATTTCCTTTTTTTTTTTTTTCATTTTGCGGTCACTATTACTTTCTCCTACGTACTTGAAAAAAAAAGCACCATTATTGACGGATAACCTGCTAATTTTCTCATACCATGAGCTCTATAGAACATCGCTAAAAGAAAAGTTTAAACGCAATGAATCCATAACTGTTGAAATAAAGGATTCTCTTTAAATTGATTAAAATAAAACTTTTTGAGGTCGAAAATTTTTTCGATCATATTTTCTTCGTTTTCTCAGTGTAGAATATTAATCCTCCCCTAAAAAAGAAAATTTGATTGTTTTACTGGGAATTTCTTAACAAAATAAAGAAACTGATTTTGCTACATATTTTTTTAACCATATTATCACAAGGAAATTGGAATTTAATTTCTTGTTAAAAATCAGGGACTGAAATATTGCTTTGCAATAGAGAAAATAAAATATAATAAAAAATATATTCTATGAAAGATGATAAAAACGTTATTCTCCTAAATTCCTGCAACTCTCGTAACGCAAGGCTTATTCTATACAAAAAGCATTAAATATAACTTATTTCGATTGTATTAAATTAATGTATGGCCTGAAAAACTGAAATCTCGTAAGAATTCGAAACAGCAATAATATTTGAAATAATATTATTGCTGTAACAATATGTTCGAAAATAAATTTCCTGGGAAAAGCAATTCTGGATAAAGATTTCGTCATGTGGATTTTAGAAGTATTTTTGCTTTCAATGTGTTTCAAGCCTAAGCGAAGGCAATATTGTAATTCTGAGAAACTGTACTTCTTGGTTTTTGATCATTCTAGGTTTACGAAAAATTAAATAATATATATATTTGTTACGGTGTATGTGAGCTCGTAAAAGTGATAAGGTAGAAGAACAAAATTTAGCATTTTGTTTTCACTCATTTGTATAAAGGAGTTAAACTTAGGTGTGAGTCCATTTTTTTAAATACACATAGAGACTTTCTCTCTCTTCTTAATTTCTCTATGTTTATTATCTTATTATATTTGTAAAGAGGAAAATCGTCCTAATTAGCAAACGGATTCTACAACCCTTCGAGCTTTCGCGCATGCGTTAGGATGGGTTCAATTCGGTAAAATAGGGGAGAGAGGGAAGAAGAAAGGAGGGGATTTTTACATTTAACAATAAAGTAAATAACAAATTAAAAGCACATCCTTCTGTGTGTCACTCTTTAGTGGGATAAAACAGTCGAAAAATGGTCGCCTCATTATCCTGAAACGAATAGTATTTTCAAAGAATTTTTCAGTGGTATGTTCCATTTCAGGAAAATACTGTACAATGAAATATGCATATCCACACTATCTATAACGATCATTTTCATTATTGCCCCAATTTTAAATTTCTATATACCTACAACGACATTTCAACGAATGAATCATTCTCAGTCAAATCATCAATTTCTCAGGCATCCGCAGAATCACTGATTGGGCTAGAAGTAGGATTCAAGATAAATTTATTGAACGGGTGATTTGTAAAATGATCATTGCTCCAAGTCTTCTTCACAGGTTCAATATCTCAAGCAATCAATCTCACACACGTATCTGTTGCTTGGCAATCCCAAGTAAGACAGTTTCTGGCATGACAAGTTTTATAGAATAAGCAAAAAAGTTTTGGGAAAACCAATGTGTTTTTTTTTTTGTTGTTGTTTGTTTCTGCTTCTTTATTTCTAATTTTAAATTTTTGTAAATTTCAGTAACTTTATAATGTTTTATTCTTCAAAGAAATTAAACTGTTTTATCTTTAATTTTAGTGTAATATAATGTTGGTAATGTAATGTATGAATGTAAGTAATGCCCTTATCATATCTTACAAACTCTAGCTAATGAGCCAGAACAAAAATATTTATTTCCTTCGTGAGGTTTTTTTTTATTTGTGGGTTTTTTACGGTATGCTTAGTCGATGTTTAATAAGTAAATATCTCATTAATAATACTATCTATCATAATTTATCGTACATTTGTATTTTACATTAAATTAATTCAATTTTTGTAGGCAAAAACTCATTCTATATTTCTGTCAAAATCGTAGCAAAAAAATTCCTTATTGTATATAAAATAAATTGATTGATTTTACAGTAACACAGAAATTATTTAAATAAATGAAATTACAATTTCTTTTACATAAAGAAGGCCGCTCTTTCAGTAATGTATATATTGTATTTTCACATGGTAATTGGCATTCCAGCCAGATGTAAACGTCACTAGTTTTCCCACACATAGTGAAGTGCCTATGGACCATCAGATGTGGATCCTTTTCATGAGTAGAATCATTGTGTATGGTCATGTGTTGTATCCACGTGAAGGACCTTAGATGTGTGTCTGGTTGTTTGAAGCAGATCCCTTTTATCATGAAGGGAGAAGAACGCTTAAACATCCAGATATTAAACCTTTTCCCTGCTGAAGAGATTCCTTACATCTTCAAGAAACGATCGATCACAAGTAACAGTTGTCCTTAAGTGTTTCAGTCAGTTGGAATTTAGCTGCAATAGCTGTGAATTGATTATAATTAACATGTGTTCGAGAGGAGTCAGTTACGAACATGGATAATAAGCATTAATTCCCGGGATCGATTGGAAACAAATGAGGAAGCATTCCTGAGCAGCTATTGGGTAATAAGGAACAATAATTCCCCAATGAGAAAATCAGAGATGGAAATAAAATGTGGTATTTTTGGAAAGAAGAGAGGAGAACAATGAAAGGAGTCGAAGGGACTTCGGTGTTCGTCTTGATTTTTGGAGAAGTTCCATGGAATTCAGGTTTCTATGTTAAGATTCAGCCGATATAGATATTTGAATTTCTTTAGCACCCCCTGGAGTAGCCGTTTGAGCTTGGGGGGGGATCTTAATAATCCAGAAACAGTCCCTAAACATTGGTGATCATTTTTGTCTAACGGATATGAATTCCTTTCACCATTGAAATATTTATTTAATTTTTATCTAAAAAATAGAAAGGACGTGAATTGAATCCTTGGTGGAATTCAACCACCACATTGGCGCAATTCTAGTCAATACTACCACCACATTAGTGACCTCGGGCAAGGAACACGCTCTACGCTTGCCATAACGCTTGGCGCTACCGAAACACGCTCCTCTCTTGCCATAATGCTTGGAGCTATAAAAGCTTACGTCCTTGCGCCTACTCACTGGTGGGGGAATATTGTAGTGGTATCTTAATAAGTCAGTAACAGTCACTAAACATTTATGATCACTTTTGTCCAGTGGATTTGTCACGCGACTGCTAATCGTAAGGTCGCGAGCTCGATCCTTGGCATAATTCAATCTCTCCATTGGTGAGACTCTACAATCAAACCAACAATAAGTTAACAGCCTGTGCGCCTCGTCTGAGTGTCTATTCTTCAACTGGATCGAGAAACTATTTCATCCTTAAACTTTCAACTGTTGCATGAATTTTGTAAGTAATATTAAATTGAATGAGAACAAGTTTTTTTTTTGTGTGCACATACATACGGCTGTAAATAAAAGAATTTGTTTTGTTACTTTACTCTCTTATTTGATTTTTCAGAATCAAGATATTACAATGTATGTTAATTATAAAAAATAGCTTTTAAATTCTTGAATTCAAAGCTTCTTAAACATTAAAAAATATTAATTAAATTAGTTAGAATGATTGAATGCTTTAACAATTGTAAAATGCAATTATTAATAACAAAAGAATTCTGAATATAATATTTTTTTTAACCAGAGGAAGTAGTCTCACTAAAACTTACTGTCCTTATCCCAGAGACCGCTACAATGGTTACGGACCTTTGGTGCCAATCTGCATTTATAGATTCAATCTTGTCAAGCTTGGCAATTCTTCCCTGCCATGTAGTCAATATAAAAATCGAATTTGTGCTTCAGACACGTTTTTTCCTAATTGACTCAAGTAAAACGCTTTACACATAATTACGCTTGTAGTCAACAAATCTCATACATATCCATAGAAAAACCGCTGAAATCTCATCACAAAATCATTGATCGAAAATGAAAGGAAAAGCTCTAAATGCTACAGTAGTTTATTAGCCATAAAGTTTTGTCATAAATGGTTAGGTTGTTATACCCCTATTCCAAAACATACAAAAGAAAAATTGTAAATAGCATATTTGTGCTGCGTACATTATCTTTAGTTAATTAAGATAATCATTTCTATTGTACACTCTATGTTTATCTTTAAAACAAAGCCTGTTTTTATTCCTCCGAACCACATTTATTTTATTTCTTACAAAATGCAATCAGAAACAATTCAATGGCTTCTTATTAGCACAACGAATCATTTCAAAAAAAAAAAGACTCTCAATCGGATTAATTCTTCAAATTTTCAAATAAAAATGCAGTTAAAATGATCGCAGCCATCGCTTTGAATTATTTCGAAACGGCAAACCATCTTAATTACTTATGAATTCCTTTCACCATTGAAATATTTATTTAATTTTTATCTAAAAAACATCTCACCTTCAGAAATATTCTCATTAGTATGACGCTTTAATGTGGAATAATTAGAGAAAGGAAGAAAATTGGATTTTGTTGGAAAATATCGTTTTTAAATTCATTATGTCTCTTTTTTTCCGTTTGTAAGCTTAATTATAAGCACTTAAAATTAAAAAATGCTGCACAGATCCTGTATATGACTTCAGATAAAATCATTAAATAAAAAGATTTATTGTAGACCCTGGAAAAAAATCACTCCCATCTGTTATTTTAATTCAAGATGTTTTAGAGGTTAAAACAGTTATAAAATAATTAGTTGAGTATCTAAAACAGAAATAATAATATATCTTTTTTTTCGGCTAATTAATGGAATTTTTCTATATTATAAGGATGTAAGAGAATGGTATATACTGGCTCTCCTCCTCCGCATTAAAACTCGCCAACCCCTATCCAAGTAATCCCTATTGGCTTCGTTTTCTGTAATGAGAATAATGTGCATTCTAGCATCGATATTGAGAAAAAAAAAGGAATCGAGGTAAATTTATTTTATTTCGATGCTTTAATTTAAATCAGCTAAAATTAACCTTTGTTTGTTATGAAAAATGTATGTTTTGTATTGTGTAAGCATTTAGAATAAAAACTCGGAATGCAGTTGTAAGAATAGACAAACGAGAAAAAAGAAGGGTAAATAAAAATATCAAAATGTAAAAATATAAACACAGTCATGTAAAAATATCAAAGAACTAAATTATTTAAATTTGTTGATAGATTTAAATTTGTTGTTTAGGTCTATTGATTAATAAAAATTCTAAGTTCGTTTCATTTTATTGCCTTCTTTTTGATTATTTCATCAACACAGAATAAACTCTCTTGACATTGAAAAAATTTTGCGTTATGTTATGAAAGCAAATGCAACATAAATGTGATGCTACCAAAGCAAATGGTAAGGCTTTAAAACCAATAATAAATGTGGAATTTTAAGAGGAGAAAATCCTCCTGCTCGTATGGCGTGGTGTGGACACGGGGATGTCAGGTCAGGTGCCGTTCTCTTCATTGGACAGCTGTTCAAAATTACGAGGCCTGTCCCAAAAAAAGTCCTAGTGTTTCTTTACAACGGGACGTTATTAGAATTAAGCTAAACTGAGAGGAGAAACTTGATGTCGTATTGATATCCATAATTTTATGTCTCTGGACAATTGATGGGCATTTATAAGTCAAAAAGTAAACTATGTACAGAACTATGTATTATATTCGCATTAATACTTTGTAAGCAAATCTTGCAAAAGTACTTAATTATGGAAACAAATAATTTCTGTTTTTTTTCTTTCTTGAAAGCCTGTCAGAATTTCTATTAATCAATTTGTTTGCTTGTAGATTTTTTTAAACATTTTTCCGCTAATATTTAGATTGAATTCCCCGAAATGAAAGTCATTATGTTTATGTGAAGGAAGTCATATTTAACTCATTAAAAAGAATGTACATATTAAATAGCACTCGTAACTTTATATTTAGAAATCAAAAACAAATGCTGGCTCGGAGTGAGGAATGGGTTAATTGCGATTAATGAAGGATTTGACGGCATCATATCATCATTGATTGTGATTTTAAGGAGCTATGGAATTTATCGGACAATCGCAGTGCCCTACAACGTCTTAATGGCTGGTACTCTACAAACGATGAATCCAACGTACCGATTCTGCTCAAACTGAAAAAGATTTCCCAGAACCAAGACGTCCATCTTCTATGGATCCCATCACACGTAAACAACGGTGGCAATGAGTTTACAACGGTGGCAATGAGTTTAGTTATTTTAACGCCCTGTTGTGAAGCAACACTAGGGCTATTTTGGGATGGACCTCGTAATTTTGAACCATGGTCAAATGACGAGAACGACACCTGAGCTGGCACCTCCTTCTCCAAACCACACCACACCAGTGGGAGGATGTTTGGCCTGACAGATTTAACGTTCAACAAACCCTCTCACACGACGGTTCTTCGGTGGAATCCAGTCTCAAACCTGAAACTCTCCGACACCGAAGCCGAGACTTTGCCACTAAGCCACCGCGGCCCGGTGGTAAAGAGATCGCTGATAGATTGGCCAAAAAGGGTAGTGAGAATGAAATAGTCACTGACGCTTCGTTTACTTATCAGAAACTATAATCAAATTAAAGATCTAAACTCAATTTAATATGGCGAATTTCACCTGCTTGCCAATTACTACACTTTAGCCAGACTACACAGGAACAGATTGCTAGACTAAAAAGCAGCCGTCTTAAGTGCCTTCCCTTTGAAATTAGTATAAAAATTCATCCCACTAGTAAAAAAATGCAACCAACTGGATCATCCAACTTCCCCGGATTCATTCTGGGTTGTATCATACTTTCTAAGGGAGACTAAAACATTGACCCCTTTGTTATTATAGTTGATCTGACATATGTCAGTT
>JAPMOQ010034425.1:0-14255 GCA_026543055.1 Argiope trifasciata
AATATATTTAAATTAAATGTTGTATAATTTAATTTTTTTTAAGTATTTGGGAAAATGAAATTTTCTGCTTCAAATTATACCTTTTCAGAAGCAATAAAACGAAAGAACGAATTTTTGTATCATTAAGTTTGTATAATCATTGATATTTTGGCTGAGAACTCGTAAAAAAAGTTTAAAATACCTCAAAATTCTTGCAAAGTATAAGAATTTTAACATAAAATCAGAGATTTTTTAAGATTATTGATATTTATTTCAAAGTTTAAAAGGCGCAGAACTTTATAACGTTTCATCAATCCACTTATATTTTGGTTTGTACCATATATCATAGAAATTACTTTAAATCTGTTATAGGCATTATCTAAACTAATTGAAACTGACTATTATTATCTAAACAAATTCAAACTATCTTTAATAGTATTTTGGCAATCGTGTTTGAAAAGTGAAAAATTTTGGGAAAAAAAAGAAAAATGGATATCAAGTTTTTGTTTTTAATTTTCAATGAGTCGAAATTATCTCTCTGCCTATATAATATTTTTCAGAATTTCACTGACTATTAGATTATTTTTTTTTCTTATTATTGAAAGCAATTAAAAAATTTTAATTTGCGATTTTGTGAATTCTTTTTGTTGTGCTTTTCACTCTAATGAATATATATTGGGATCTACTAAGCAATGATGCAAACATATTTCATTTCTTGAGTTTTTAAACTTAAAATATATGTATCTAAATTGTATATGTTGTTATCGAAATAATACTTGTTATAAGTAATATATAAATGCCTTCATTGTATTTATAATCAGAAATTACAGCATCCACCTTAAACTTACTTGAGTGATTCAGAATTATCTGAATTTGCAACTATGCCATGAAAAGCGGTTAATTTTTTAATAGAAAATATTCCAAAAGAGCATTTAGTGTTAAGTGTTAGAATTGTTTCATAAAAAGTCCATTTAAAAAAATGGATTTAAATATAGATCATTAAAAAAATTTTATTTCGGTCAAAAATTGTTTTTCAATTCAGGCAAATACTTCAAATATAGTTTACCACTTTCTCATATTATATCAACTATAGTTTTATACTGTAAACTTCAGAATTACTTGTCAGAAAAATTTTGATATATTTCAATCTGGAAGGTAATTGAAAAATATCAATCATGTCCTCGTTTATGTATGAAGAATTGGATAACAAAACCATGTGAGCCTAGAACTTTCATCTTTTATGAAAACAAAAGTACTGAAAACTTTTGAATAATATTTTTATATTAATACTACTTTTAGCTTCAAAATTATAGTAGGGATGTTTTGATATTGTGGAAATTAAACAAGATATTAGAAATAACCGTGATTTTATCCATATCTAATATATAAAAATGAATGATTGTTTGTTCATACCTTATGCGCTGTCTTACCGTTCTACCGATTGCGATGAAGCTTTAACAACTTGTTTCTTTCATAACCGCGGCTGTTACAGGCACAGTCGAATTATCATATCTTTATATCTGATGCATAAAATGAATTTTTTTATCGTACCTTATGCGGGGCCGTACTGTTCAATTCATCACAATGAAACCTTGCCAAGGAAAAGCGAAATATATATATCGTTTACCTTAAAGCACTTGAATAATAAAGTTTAAAAAATATATATATAATAAATATTATGTATACTTCTTTTTTATATATAAATCAATTACTGTATTATACATTATCGATAAGAAATTAAATATCATTCTTTCTATTATTCCTAATTCAACTAGACAGTTATTTCAAATTTCAAACGGTATTTGCAAAATTATTTCTTCTGTGGCAGCAACGCGCCCGGCACCAAAAAATGCTAATTATTTTTCACTCTATACATGCTTTTCTTCCTAACTGTGGTATTAAACATCAATCGTTTGCTTTTTTTGTATTCTGTTGTGAAGTTTTCTTTGATTTCATATTCTTAAAAAAATCTTTTCTTCAGTTTAAGACCATGATTAGCAAAAAACATAATAGACAAAATAAACTCTGAATATTTTTTTTATAGTTACTATAAATATTCTTGATACTTTTTAAAAAATGATATTGGAAACGATAATAAAATAATTGAAACTTTGACAGAGAGAAAACCAATTACTCAAGTGAAATTTAGTATAAAATTAAAAAAGAATTATTCATCTCAATATCTTGCATTATGAAAAAAAAAATCATACGAAAGCAAAGTTAATTCACAATTTGATTTAAAGCATCATCCCCAATTCATTATTTTGTTTTTATGAACAATGTTGTTGATGTTTATTGGGTTTTATTGGCGCAAGAGCCATATCTTGGCTAAACTGCGCGAGACAAAAGGTTTAAATCTTTTAAACAGTGTGTTAAAATTGAAATAAAAAGTAAATTTCCCTTATCACTGTTTTGAAATGTAACATTTGATATTTATAGTTAAAACAAAAAAATAGGTCTTAGAGACTTAAAAAACCAATAAAATTGTTTTTATGAACAAATTAATGTTTTTGAGTTCAGTTGAGTTGAAATATTTCCTGAAGTATGCTAAAAAATAAGTAAAGAATGTTCTATTTCAAGTTCCTTAAACACTCAAAAGTTTTTGATATATCTTCTTAGGAGCCAACTCGAAATTGATTGAATAATATGGATTTGAAAAATAATAATAATATCCATTGCAAAAGTGTCTGGTGTTCATTACAAAAATTTATTTCTGACGCATAGAATTTTAAAATTTTATATAATATTATGATATTAATATGACAAAACATTATTACAGGAACAAGATATTTTAAATATATATATTTTTTTCATTTACGCTGTGTCTTGAAGTATATAGTTAGAAACTTCTATTTTATTTTCCACATCTTATTGTATTATTAAATATATATTATTATATATTATTATTATATTATATTGTATTATTATATGTACACATATTGTTATATTTCCAGGAAGTATAATAATTTTCAACTTTTTTTCATATGTTTGATATTTATATTTAACCATTAAAATGATCCTCTTTTGCTATCAGTAACTATTAAAATTTATTCCCTTGTAAAGTATTGAGTTTTTAAAAAATATATCCGTTTCGCTTTAATAGTAATTCTATCCATAAGTTTTATTGAAATATGATAACTATGGTCAAGTATATATTTTTATCATTTAAAATTTTGAAAAACGGAAGAAATATTTCTTGATTAAATACTTACTTACTTACTTAGATTTCATTATTAGTAATCTAAGCAATTCGAATCTTATTAGTAATGTGAGTAATATTTTTAAAAATAATGACAAATATAAACCAGTATTAAAAACCGCTAAAGTAGTAATTATCATCCTACCTGTTAATTACTCTGTGGAGTTAGAAAGATTACAGTTTGGTACTAATTGTTAATTAATAACAATTATTTCAAATTAATTGTATATTTTCTTTTAATAGCAATAATTATGTATTAAAATGTGATAATTATGCATTTCTTTTTTTTCAAGGTAGTAAAAAAGGTAGTAAGAGTTACGAAAAGCCTTTTCTTTTAGCCTTCACCTTGACTTCTAACCGCAAGGTTAAAAGATAGTATTTATTACCTTTGGGATTACTGAACATGTGAGTTATCCCCCTTCTCCGCGACACGAACACAAACCTAAACAAAACATATACGTCTGGAAACAGTGGAAACGTGCTTTTTATGATGATTGAAAGGAGTGCTTTTATGCAATTGTGATTGCTATTGTCTTTTGTAATAAATCAATCACGTTTACAGTTGTTTTGCTTTTCTGCCAAGAGATGGCGTCGTAAATCTAGATATTTTGCATGAGATAGAGTGATGGGATTTCTGTATAGTTAAGCTCTTACTAAGGGCCTTATCTTGTTTTTATTTCTACAGAAAAAAAGATTCTTTCAAAAGTATATTTATAAAAATAGTTTTAGATTTAAATTAAAATTTATTTCATTTTCAATTGATTTTGAAAATAAGGCTTTCTGTGATAGAAAAAAGAAATTTTAACAACTAAATTTAAACAGTAATAGTAGAATGCTGTCGCTGTCCGTACGCTTTAAAATTTTTAAAAATAGTTACTGTGATAACAACGAAACTTTTTAATAATACTTTTAATTCTTTATTTTTATTAAATTTATATGTTAATATCTTGCATACGGTATTGGTATCTGTTTTTCCCTCCAAAAAAATGAAATTCGTATCATAACATTGTTGCAAATTGTCCTGGCATTATTTATTACAATTTTTATTAAATTCAAAATTAAAATAATTCGTATTTTATTTATTACCATGCAATATGTTGCTTTAAATTAAACTTTTTTAACCGAATATAATAATATTATTTTGTTTTACAAAATCTTTAAAAAAATGTCACATCGAATTCAAAAATTTCAATTTTTTTTTTAATTTTATTATCGTAATTTTAATACAACTCGGAAGATAATTCATGATATTTCGCAGCCAAATGCATTTTTTTACTACTGAAATTTAATTTAATGGGATTATCTAGAAACAACCTTTGTAGTTCCATCATTAATAAATCCAATTTCATTTATTGCATTTTTACATCTTAAATTTATTTACTTTGCATCTAATTAATCGTTGTGCTTATATACTTGAATTATATGTTTTCTCGCCTATAATAAATTCTTACTGGAAAACAGCATTAGCAAAACTGAGCAGGGTATTTTCTAAATTTTGGCTAATGCCATATAAATTTTTTAACTCTAATTTCGTGGAAAATACATTTCACTTTGGATTTGGGGCCGCGGTGGCCTGGTGGTAAGGTCTCAGCATGTGAGTTGTAGGGTTTCAGGTTCGAGACCCGATTCCACCGAAGAACCGTCATGTAAGAGGGTCTGCTGCACGTTAAATCTGTCAGGCCAAACGACCTGCCGCTGGTGTGGAGAGGGGGATGCCAGTTCAGGTGTTGTCCTCGTCATCTGACCGAGGTTCAAAATTACAAGGTCCGTCCCAAAATAGCCCTAGTGTTGCTTTAAATGAGACGTTAATATATCTAAAAGATACCCCCCCCCCTCTCTCTCTTTGCCATTTTGAACTGTACTGTTTTAATTCGGAATTTGTGAATTTCTTATTAATGTAACTGTTTAGGTTTTGTCGATTTTCTGTGATTGCTGTGCAACTAACCTCCGGCATGTGAGTTACGGCTAATCTGTTTATACTATTTACTCAGTTTCTTAACAAAATAAGCATATAAATGTAATTAAAAAACACCCTCTATACGTAATTTCTGGGTTAAAAATACGTTAGAAATCAATCTATTTCCTGTCGTGACCTTCGACATTCGCATATAAATGTCTTTATATGTTACTGACTCAAAGTTGAACTGTATCATGCTATTATCGTTAAACAAATAATAACAGTTAGGTTAGTTTTGAACTTTATTTTTAAATCAATTGGAATTTATTGCAAACGTTGCATCTAAGTATTGATTTTACTTTAAAAAACTGATAGTTCGGGGGCTTAAACTTAATTTTTATATATATTGTAATATATAGTTTATTTAACATTAACAGCATCCGCACGGTGTTGCCCTTGGCATAATAACAAAAGGGGAAAAAATTAGCTTTATACTTAGTCTCCATCTGATATGACTCGGTCTGTTATGCAACATCAAACAAATATAAAACGTATTTAGAAATTAAGCATAAAATAGCTACAAAACAATTTTTATAGCAAATATTCAGAAATATTTTGACTGTTAAAAAGGTAAAAATGATATGACCATAGACAAAACAATCCACCAAAAATATACAGTAGAAAAGTTGTTTAAAAATATACAAATAAATCATCGTACCCACTATTCCACACTTGTTAATCAACTCTTGTATAATTTGATATAATGATAATTTGCACTCCTCGTAAGATTTTAAAGAGCGACGGTTACTTTTCTTTATCACTCAAGAAACGAAGATTTTTGGCATTTAATGTGTTCCGGTCAAGGTTAAATTTCCTTTTTTTTATGTATAATGAGACCTGAATTGCTGTTTGAAGTCAGATGTTAACAAAGAAATGTATCGCATATGCATATCACAGTTCAGGCGCGGTTTAAGATTTTTTCGTATGCGCAGATAAGTACAAAGCATAGATATTGCTGTTTATCTCTGATATTCGCTAACCCAACATTTCTTTCCACTTCATTTTCTTTATCGCGCTACAAATGAAGCTTTTTGGCATTTAATCTGTTTTGTCCAAGTCTGAATTTCCTTCTTTTGTGTATAATGAGACTCAAATCGCTTTTGAAGACAGATGTGAACAAAGTAATGTATCGCATGCGTATACCACAGCTCTTGCTATTTGCACATGCGCAGAATAATTTCAGGAGACTTCTTTTTATTCTACGTATAGATATTTATAAAAAAAATTTACTTAAAATGTTTAAATTCTTATGACATGTTCTAGTTCTGAATTAATATACATGACCGAAATAATTTGCCATATTCTTTCAAAATAACAATAACGGTGGGACCCTTGTTTAATAGGAATGTTCATTTAGAACAATTTTGAAACACTTTAATTACAGCCGCTATTCTTTAGCTCACCAATTATTTCAGAGTCCGCAGATCTATCGATTGCATCGAGGGCTGTTTCAAAAGCGAGCTCAAATCCCGGGACATTCTGCTCCTGACATTCAGCCTTTGTTCGGGATGACATAAGCCCCATAAATTGCGGCTGGATGGCAGCTCCTTGCGTCTTTCTGGGCCCAGCTGCTATGCAGATAAGGTCCACGAATGATGAACAGCTCGTGAAATGAACACGAGAATTCTAGTTTTCTGGAAGAGCGCGGCCCTTCTTTTTAAGAGGGTCTGGCGTCAGTCGTACTTTATATTTTTTGGGTTCACACGTCATGACAAGATTAAGGACATTTTTTATTATTCTTCTTATTCACGTTTTCTGCCATGACAAGATTTAAGATGTTTTTTATTCAGCTTTTTCAAATTGTAGTAGATATATTTAAAGTATCCGACTACGTTCGAAGGAGAATTTTTGAAAAAATGGATTTTTTAAAAACTATTTTTGATTTAATGTCAGTTATAAACACTATAAATACAAAAAAAAATGGTGGAAAATATAATATACTTCGAGAAAAAAGAAAAATTCTTGTAGATTTTAAGGAATTTTCACCAAAACGGTTAACACTCTACATAATATGGTAATACAGCCACCTTATTTTTCTTTGGACACAATGTACAGTAAACAATGATGAATGAAATGAATCAAAATCTAAGAAAAATCTTGAAATGCGAAAAGTCATGGGTAAAAATATACGTATATATGCATTATTTTCATAAATTCCCAATTTTATTTCTCTAAAAACACCTATAAATGATAAAGTATTTCACCAACAATAAAACTTTTGGTTCATTTCATTGCCCATATTATTTAAAACACATTTAGAAATTTTTATGCAAATACATCTATTAGTTTTTGAGATATCCTGTTAATGGTGAAGAATTTTTACGAAAATCAAAACTGAAATTAGACAGATTTTAGCTGAAAAATATGTTTTGCTTTAAAATTCTCCTGGATGATAGGTCTGGTCATCCTTTTCCTAGAAAAGATAAAATGTTTCAGAAAGAGAAAAGTCTGAGCTACAAGATATACAAAAAAAAAAAAAAAAAAAATCGTTAGTGTGGTCGATAACAAGTGTTTTTAACGTAGTCAGATCCCCTAATACATCTTCAAAATGCCGGATAACGTGTTTGTAATATTTTAACCTCTTGAACGGCATCATGTGTGTATGGAATTAGATTTTCGAACCAGATTAAGTCATTAAATGTCATTATAATTCATCTAAAAAACAGCTCATAATCCATAAGCTGCTTAGGTATTTTATGGATCCGTTTTTAAACCAGTATGACAACACATTCTTGAATGGATCCGTAGTTAAATCAGTGTGACAACACATTCTTAAATGGATCTGTAGTTAAACTAGTATGACCACGCATTCTTGAATGGATCCATAGTTAAACCAGTCCGTCGCGACAGACTGCCTCATACATTGCCGGCAAATGTTGAAGAAAGTATTTATGAACGTATTGTAACGTAACGTAATATTTATTGCATTAACATTTGCGTTATGATTAGATTGAATACTAATGAAAAAAAGATAAGAATTGTAACCTACAAGTGACTAAAACATATAATTTAAATTTATTAAAGAATTTTACAATTATTATTTTTTTAAATTTAAATTTAAAAATAATAAAAGTATGTCTTTTTGGCAAACATTTCATTTAAAAAGAATATTTTGACATTTCAAGTTGTAATGTATGCAGATAGTATATATCCGCCAGATATGAGTCAGAGGAGAGTAGTTGAGATACAACAAAAATCAAGATTTTAATTGTAAAACATATATTTACTGAGCAAAATTTTATACTCATATTAATTTTAGTAAATATCATAAATTGTGTTTCAAAATTCAAACAGCAATTTTTTTGTTTATGTGACGCCAAAGTGTCTGACGAAGTACAGTGACTTGTTATCTGTTTAATGTTTCCCATCTGCCTTGTAAAAATATCGGATTGCTGAAATGTCAAATTATTGCCAGAGTACTTCATCGTCATTTTAAGTTAAATAAACGAATTATGCGTCTTCTTAACACAAATATATGCCGTGGAGAGAAAAAATTCTCCATGTGTTACGGACAGATGACGTCAAAACATAACAATATCAAAGGATATTTTTTTCCCCCTATGAAACCTTTATGTACTAAGTAAGCTGATTACATAAGCGAGGAAATAATTTTTCGAAAGAAGCTAAAACTATTAATAAACTTTAAAACTGCATGAATATTTATTATACTTTTAAATAAGCTTTAATGCTTTATAAAAAAATAATTTCATGTTACTATCTTCTATATGAAACCGTCGCATTCAATTGTTAAAATTTATATTATTATTATTGTAAATTATTAAAATCAAATAGGCATCAAACTTAAATTTTCTTCCTCTTTCTATAATTCTTAATAGGAAATTAATGTGAGAATCTTTAAACTTTTTTTATTTAATATTTTAAATATTTGAACACATGTTTTTATAAAGCAAGTATGATTTTGTTTCCAAGACCGTTTTTTTGGATTTAACATTCATTTTAATATTTGTATTTACATACGTTTCAATGCTACAAGAGGTGTTCAAATAAAAGGATATGAAACGACGTCGTGGGTATAAATGAAGGCTTTATTCGAAGTACATATCATAGGCTTGATAACCGATTATAGGATCCGATCAAACGATCGTATCATAGGTTCCGATCATTTGATGAAGGAGCAGAAGGATTCCTTGTTCCCAGAGTTCCTGTGGCCGTGACAAGACCCAGTCCTTTACAACATCCCTGAGTTCCCCATCTGAGTTGAAGCGCTTCCCTTTAAGATGTTTTTTCAAAGGAAAATCGCAGGGTGGTATGTCCGGGCTGTAGGACGAATGGTCAAGCTGCTCCCTCCCACTTGAACTTGGACAGTTCCGCTTGTGTGACTCTTAGGGATGCGTATTGTCATGAAGCAGAACCACACCCTCAATGAATAGCCCTGGTCTTTTGTTTTTGATGGACGCACTTAGTCTTCGGAGTGTCTCACAATGCCCATTGGAGAGCAGGATTCTTCTGCTATTGCGCAGTTGCGTCAGTTGGACGACGCTCTTTATAAGGGTCTCTGCTTCCTCCTGCGCATGCGGTCTTCCTCTTATGCTCTGATCTACGGAGGAAGCACCAATCACATTTCTAGATGTCCCGCAGTTTTCTCCTATAGAGGCATAGGCAAATATGTTAACGGTTACGTTGTTACGACGTTTCGTGCTTTTTCATTTGAGTACTCCTTCAACTTAACATAGTTTGATATTGTTTTCTGGTATATAGAATATAATTTTTTTTTACGTAGAATTTCATAAATTAAAATCTGTTGAATATATTTTGTTCAAATTGGATGTAATAATTTCTTAATATGTTCTGAAGTTTCTGAATCTGAGAATAGTTAATGTATCCATTTAGAAATATTTTATAGTTCTTTTAATGCTTCGCCGTGCAAAAACAAGATTGAAAATTTCACGGTATTTATCAATCGAACTACAATATTTAAGAAAGGATAGGAAAACAGCTTATTTTTTTTTTCAGTTTAGGAGGCATATTATATATTTCTTATGCTATCTATAAAATTTTAAGCAAATCCTTTGATAATCATCTTAACGAAGATTTTTACTATATACCGTTTTTAACCCCCCCCCCCCTTTTTTTTCCCAATTTTTAAGAAACACTTATGAAAATGTGTGAACTGGTATATTTTGATTGCATTAATGGTTTTACAATCTTTTTTTTTTTTTTTTTGCAAATAAAATATAATTTGAAAACTCCATCCTAAACATAGTCACATACCTTTAATAATACAAACTTTCACTATGACGGGTAGTAGGAATGGCGAATTTGAGCAGAACCATATTGAATATATATTTAACATTCAAATCAGATAAAATTATTAGATCAAAATTTTCAGACCAATTTTCTCTCTTTTTTTTTATTACAACTCTTTGCCAATGACGTAATTTCGAGAAATTTTTTCCTCTACCCGCGGTATACACTGTTATAATATATGCATCCCAGGCTATAAAAATGCATTATTTTCTTCAAGAAATGTTACTTTACTATGTTGCTTTTTCTCTCTTGCTTTTAGTGATCCAATAAACAATATTTTTTTTCTCGTTTCTTCCATTGTTTGCTGGTGTTTCTAGAATCATTTCTTGTTGTTTTCATTACGCGGGCGAGTTACTACATGTTTATGGAGTTATGTCTGACGTATATGCCCACTGTTTTCTATTATCTCATTGTTACTTCATATTAAATAACTATCCAAAGTTCTCCGCTTGAAAATTTCTTACTTTCGATCAATTCTTTCTCTTGCATAAATTAGAATCCTATGTTGAAGGGGATGAATGCTCAGATTTTTATCTTCTGAGTCCCACACTTGAGAGTTTCGTGCTTCGTTCTATAGTACAAGGGCGAAAATCGAATAAGCATTTTGGGCATCTTTTCAACGAATTATTGACGTCAAAATTTGACTCAAAACTACAATTTTCGAAGCATGATCACATACTTAGTTTTGTTTTATCAAAACTGTTACGTTTTTTACTTGTAGCCTTTACATCCATGCTAAAATACCAGAAATTACAGATGGACAACTTTTTGCTATATTTGAATCAAAATTTGATGATCTACTCTTTAAACAAATATGTATACTAAATATGCGTTCGTTGCTGTTGTTACTTATGGCATTTTACAAACCTTAAAAATCTGTCAGCGATTTAAGCCGAAATCAGTGTCTCTTGTTTGTTCAGTATCGCCAAATAGGGCCAAGATACGACTTAGCTACTTCACATTCGCTTGCCCAACCCCTTTTTACAGGGGGTTACATTCATTACATATGTGTTCTATCTGTGAGCTCACTGATAAAACACAGAAGAACAACCATGCCCGAACCGGGACTCGAGTCCGGGACGCCCAGATTACGGGAAAGACACACTATTCCTGAGCCAGGACACCGGCAAATATATGTTTAGTTAGCTCTTTAAGTTTTTAGATGTCATACTAATTTGTTTTTGGACCGAAAGACAAATAGATTTCCACTGAAGAGATGTCGTTCAAATTTGATAGAAATCTACGAATTATGAGTGAAAATCGCACACAAGTTTTATTCGTTTACCTTAAAAAATTGTTTAATTATTGTAGATTTATGTATTATGTAGAAGATATTAAATAGACTAATCTATTTTTATCCAAAATTACAAGTTAAAAGTATAGTTTTCAGAATCATGTTTAAAATTAATCGTTAGGAAGTAAAAAATAAATCTTAATTATTAGTTATTATAAAATAGTTAATATGATTTCATTTGTATGTATAATGTATACATAAATTTCACCTAATGTTATGTGTTTTCCTCATCACAAAAGAATTAACTTACTAATTCATATACTATTATATAAAATTTAATATCTGCTATCAAGAAAATTTTTATCCGCTTTTTAAGCCATTATTAGATGGATTTTTCTACAAACAAATAATATTATCTTAGCCTTAAAGTATAAAATTAAATCTTAGTTTTCTTTATATTCATTGTGAATTATGAAGCTGGATTATCCAAAGACAATAGATTTTTTTAAAGTCCGTACTCTAATAAACTACTAGTGTGGTCACCTTGGCTGGACACGACTTCAACTGTGCCTCAAGGTCATGCCATCAACTATACATTTTTATTTCAGCTTCAACATTAACAATCTTGGAATAACCGACATATACCACTCACCGTATTGTTGGAGTTGAACGAAACCTATGAATGAACCCCTCTGCTCATAAAATGGGCTTTGTAGGATTTGAGTTATGTGTACTTGTATGGATTGTACGCGTAGTTAATTGTTGGGTTTTTTAGCAACGTGTGATGAATCATTTATCATGTTTAAACACCTTTCAATGTGCCAGCCTTTGCTTCTCTTTAAAGGAAGGTCATGCGATATTGTCTTTTTTGGGGGGAATTTTTTGCAAAGACCTTCACAATGGAAACTTTACAGCATCATTGAAGTGGAAAATGAAAATTAAGGAATCAAGCGAGGATAATTTCCGAAAAAACTCTGATGCATTAATTTTAATTGAAATTTTCCTGAACTGTTTGAATTTCAAATTCAAGGAAAATTTTACTTTTCAAAAAAGGAAAAAAAGAAAAAAAATAGTTATCGAAGAGTTGGTTTTGGGAAGATAATATGATGATGAAAATTATATTGTGTTTTCTTTTGTTTAAGGGAATCAACACAAGTTCAGTAATTATCAAAGAGGAACAGAAGTTTTATAAATATATTTTTTTCTTTTTGAAATACAATTATATAATTGGTATCTGAAATTTTCAAAAAATTTAAGTTAGAAGTTATCATTATTTTTTAAAGTCAATGCGTTGAATTGAAGCAGTGTAAAAGCCCTCTGTATTATTGGCTTTAAAAATTTTCACTTACAATTTCTAAATATACAAAATCTGTACAATTTAACTAGCGAAATAAAAGCAAACGTTTTACAGTTTTTTTTGTTTGTTTTTATATCAAATTAATCAAGGTAAATTTGAGTTATAGGTCAAGTTTTAGCATTATATAAATGAGAGATTCCAAAAACCATTAAAAAAATTCTGAGTAATTGCAAATTACAATTTAATACGTTCGAATGGACTTAGTTCCTTTAGTGAACCAACTCACATGGACAGTTTTAATATTAACCCAGACAAACTGTGGAAAATTTTTGATAATTAGTCATCAGCTATTCATATAAATAAAATTGGGGTCAAATTACTTACGTATGTCTTTAAAAAATCCATTTTATTAATCCGATTAATATCGATAAACATTAATTAGCACAATATTTGCACATAGACATGATTTGCATAGTAAATACTTTTTTCCATTGTCCATTTCGTTTTTCTATTTGTCATTGTATGTGAGTGTATGATTTATAACATGAATATTAATTTAATAAATAATGATAATATAAGTAATTTATAAAAAGAAAGAATTGATAATTTTTACCACATCTGCATAGTTTTGATTGCCACGAACAGAAATATTGATTTAACCATTCCAGTTTCATAGCTTCATTTGCTCTCACAGAATCAACCTTTGCATGCATTCACCTTGAAGCAAGAAATAAGATTCATACAATAAAACAACATTCCATTCAAAAACTTCTTCCCATTTATTATCTTGTTATGTTTTTCCCGTGCTTATTGTGGGTGCACCTGAAACAGAATCGTCACGATCTCGAAATCTTATTACCCAGCAACATCTTTCTGTGTTCCAACATGGGAAGGACCTCCATCACGAAGGGCGGGCCATTGTCTGCCTGTCCTTTCACAGAACCATTTTTATTTGTGATGCTTTCCTAACCGTGTTGACAGATTGTCTTGACAAGAAGAATGGACCAAAAACGAGGGAATGACTGTGCCAAAGAACGAAGTGTCTCCAACCTTTCGTAGAAGAAGTGAATGAAAGTCAGAAAAGACACATTCGTTTTTCGTTCTGTGATTCTTGCAGGAGAAATGTTCGTCAAATGAGCCTATGCTTTGTCTCTCTTATTTATTGCTTTATGTGGGTAGAATTTTCGTCCGCTCTATCTGCTTCACTTTGGTTGTATTTTTAAATGCAAAATTTAAGATTAGTTATTTTATTGTCAGTTACAGATAATTACTTCTGAATTTTTTTTCCATCAGCGAATAGAATCTTTTGGTTTCTTGGAAA
>JAPMOQ010034425.1:14265-36840 GCA_026543055.1 Argiope trifasciata
GCCATCATCCTATATAGAGATTTGCCATTATCCTATAGATAATTACTACTGAATTTTTTTTTCCATCAGCGAACAGAATCTTTTGATTTCTTGGAAAGAATATTTTTTTCTGATAAAAGTTTTTGCCATTATCCTTGAAATTTTGACGAATCTCCATGTTTTAGACTTTCCAGAGCTGGAAAACGCAGTTTTTGAAAATGTCCGTCTCTTTGTGACAAAGATAACTAACTCAGAGACGCTTTGAGCTAGATGATTGAAATTCTGTGTGATCATGAAGCCAAATTTTTAAATTTTTTTTAAATTTTGAATTTATTTGTTCAGAATAAATCCGAATCTGTTCTATTAAAAGTTCACAAAATGAATTACAAAACTAAGAAAACTAGATTGATTCACTACACAGATTTAACACCAGTAGTGAAAACCCCTATTACATTTCGAGTTAAATCCAGCTGCGGATCGACTGTCTGTATTGTCCTTTACTTTCAGAAACATGTAAACGCGATAATTGAAAAATGACATATATATATCCAGTTTAATATGAAATTTTATGATTGCAAGCACATATTTGTGTGAAATTTCGGTTTCAATCGGATTGAGAAAAATGTGTCTAAAACTCAAATTCGAAGTTCGAATACTGCTATCGCAAGCCAGAAATAATTCACCAAGGATGACGTCACAGATTCAGTAAAAATACAAAATTCACTCCAAAAAGTAATATTTCTTAACTATTATACGCTAGTACCATCTAAAGCGTTATCTGGCATGGCAAGTTTATTAGAAATTATACGAGACAGTTTTGAGGAGACCACTTCCACTAAATTTGATTTAATAGTATAAGATATTATACGGCTACATTAATATTCTTCCTATTTCCACCGACAATCAATTCTCTGTTTTATTTATATTATTCCACACACATAAGTAAATACCTTATAATTTGTTAGAAAATTGTAACTGCCTGCAATTTTACGCCATTTAGTCTATTTTCTGGTATTAAAGCAGTTTCTTTCAGCTTGAAAAACGCCGAAATCCATCACTATGTCCTCGACCAAAATCTTTTGTATTATTCATTTCACTAACCACCCATTCTTTAAAACTATTAAATTGCCTTCACTTTATCATTCATTTTGGACTTCTTTTGTCCAATAAAGGGTTTATCTCCTTTGTTGTATCTTAGATAACGTTAAAGAACCCGGAGATAATGTTAAAGAGTTTGCTACTGTCAATGCAACCTGTTAAAGGACCTTCGCGCGATATACACAGATAATGATTTTCTTTTCATTTATCTGAAGAATCAAGGTTCCGCTTTTTCTTGCAAGTGCATTACCGTTTCCGTAGCTCTATTACTGGGCAGTTCCTTTAAAAGGTGTGAAATAAACTGTATTGGCATTTGTTGTGTTTGTATTAGTATTTCTAGAAGTGATGAAATGTTTTGTAAGGTTTGTCTTTACATCATAGTAAGACATAGTAGACTGGTAGACTTTTAACTATTTTTCTCTCTTTGTCTCTGCTATTGTATTGCTTTCGTTAAATTTCCGTTCGTTTGAAATTTGCTTGCTTCTCTGTCTTGTGTTTCTTATGCCCTGAACTTTTTTAGTTGGTTTTGGAATTCTTTCCTGTGCATTCTTCTGTTTCTACTCGATGTTCTTCAAATAGGATGTTCGTTTGAATTTCAATGTGTAATTACAATAATTGGTGTTGTTTTATTATTCACTTGACGTTTAATGTGTAATAATAGTAAAGTCTTATGTAGTTACCTCAAGGCAACATTAACAAACAGTATTCATCGAATTTCTTTTAAATATTTCACCATATTCAAATATTCATTGGTTTTATACTTTAGAAATTCTATTCCATGTGCATACAGACTATGTTCCATTTTCAGTCTGTAATTTCCGTCTCCTTTCAGTCATTTCTTAATCTTCATGCTGTAATTTCAGTCTTCTTTTAGTCAGTTCTTAATCTCCAGTGTTTAACTTCGGTCTTCTTTCAGTCAATTTCTAATCTACAGTGTTTTATTTCGGTCTTCTTTCAGTCAGTTTTTAATCTTCCATTTTTAATTTCAGTACTCTTTCAGTCAGTTCTTAAACTTTAATCTTTAATTTCAGTCATCTTCTTTCTTCATTTCTTAAACTTCATTCTTTAAATTCAGTCCTTTTTCAGTCAGTCGTTTTCTAATCATCATCTTAATCTTGAGTCTTTAATTTCAATCATCTTTCAATCAGTTCTTAATTTTCCATCATTTTTTAATATAATTTTTTGACCCTTCCTTGTCTGAAATGTTTTCTGTTAAAAATCTATAGAATATTTGAAACGTTTCTGAATTACATTTACTTTTTTTGTCCAATTATAACGTTTTAATATACTTAATTTCAGCTTTAAATTTGAGAAGCGATAAGTTATTGCCCTTATGACTCATTACCACAACGACTAATGCTTTAAGTTTTTGAAAATTTATATCATTTGCTTGGTAAATTTACGAATTTAGATGAATTTAGGTGAATTAATTTTATAATTAAAAGGAGATTAAATTAAGTATTGAAAGTTATTTAATTAGGTACGACGCAGCCTTTTTTGTCAGTAGTACTTTGTCCTAGGATTATTTTTGTTTCAAAATACTTTAGAATCTGCGAAGTAAAAGTGCGGTGAAAGTATTCACTACTTGACCTGAAATAAAATTCATAGTTCAAGAAAGATTGACCTACATTCTAAATTTTGAAATTCATGAGAGATTTAATGCATTAATCATATCATAAACGCCAAATATTAATTTATGAACTGGGAAAAGAATTCCATCGAAACCCACTATTTTAAATTTAACAAGAAGCGCTCAACCATAAAAAACCTTAATTGCATAAATTTTCCCTTAAAAGTGGAAGAACAAAACTTGGTTCAAAAAATGTTTCTTCTTTAAAATAAACATTCTTTCGCAACAGCTGTACTTTCCGAACATACCATTTTACGATTGGTGGGGAGGGATAGGCATTTTCCCTGAAGAACGGCTGATTAAACTCGGACTAAATAGGTCAGTTTATGTATTATGAGTTGTGCCTAAGCCACTTTCTTTTCTGCTAAAATGTCTGGATATTTTTAGCCTTTTGCATAACTCGAAATGGTTATTTAGATTTACAGCATCTTAAATATTCAAGGGACAATATAGTGTACGTTTTATTTGTTGTGCAAGAATGCTCAGTGTAAGTCGGTTTATGTGATGCGCGTGAGTTTATGACAGTCCACTGTTTTTTTTTTTTTTTTTTTGTAATGTTTTATGTTCTAGATGTTGAAGTAACAACTAATTAGCAGTGCGCAGAGATGTAGGAATTTACAGCGATAAATATATTAATTTCTTCGCAGTTTTTGTTGCTCATATGCGGATAATTTATCTGTATTTGCTGTATTTATCTGACTTGCTGAAGTACAAACACCCCTGGTTGAAATATATATTGTTATAATAAACAATCTATCTTTCTTTCTGTATTTAAATATGTTTGTAATGGAAAAACTCCATAGTATTTCATAATTCAAAAAAAAAAAAAAAGTGGACGAAACTCTGAAGTTATTCAAAATCGAATTATTTTAGTCGAATGTTTGCTCTCCCCTAAACTTTCTTGCATACTTTCTAATAAAGATATTATGCCATAGAAAGACTTGCATAGCATTGGCGGCGTGCAATAATTACAAAACATTAACCTTTGGCTTTATTTTGCATTTTTACTGAAACTATAGTGCCATCCTTATAGAGTTATTGGACGATTAATTTTTTACATTCATTAATAATAACAGGATATTTGATTTGTGTTTTAGACGCGTTTTTCTTAACCGATAAAAAAAATATTTGACACAAAAGTACGCTTGTAGCCATAGAATCTCTTTCTAAATTTGATACATTTACGTCTACACAAAACTTGATATATTTTAATGAAAATTTGATTCCAGATCTTCTACATTTATCTTCATCATTTATTCATATGCCTATCCTCTACACTTATGTATGCATCATCACATATAAATGAAAAAGATGCAGATGTATATGTAGACGATATGCATATCCATATATGATGATATACATATGAATATAGATGTGTATGCGCATCGTCTACATTATATGTGCATCATCATAAATGCATATATACATTATCTACATTTGTTTGTACATCATATATTCATTGTATTATTAATAATATCATTACAATATTATAATCTACTTTTCTAATGATAAGATTATGTATCGAATTTCATCCATCACGCCCTTGGTGTCTCTGAATTGTTTTTATATAGACAGACAGACTTCCCTTTAGCGTATTTGCTCCAAAATTTGATGGAAATTTACTGATTTGGTGTTAGGACTATATACCAAATTTTATACCTATAGGTGAAAGCAATTTTGAATTACCATGTTTACGAATAGACATGACGCATTATTACGAATAGACAGACATTTCTTCAGATTCGGGAAAAGGTCTAAAATGAGAATGAAAAGATATATCAAAATGGAAAAGTTCAATTTTTTGATTATTGTAATCTTTTTCATTTACGAGAAAGTAAAAATTTTAAAAAAATCGCTGAATTTTGCTGCTTTTGTTTTCTTTCGCCAACAATTGATTCAAATCACATGTAAAAAAATGGCATTTAATTTGAACAAAAAAAATCGAAACAAATTAAAATAACTGGTTGTTTTATAGGAAAGTCATCAGATGACATATGCAGGTGTTGCATTGCTTGTTATTTTCTATAAATAAAATTATCATATGCATTTATTATAAATTTAAATACATTAATCATAAATTTACACGCAACTGTCAAAGCATATAGATAAGTGTCTAAATATACCGCAACATCTTCACGAAAGTGTTCCTTTAATATATCGCCTCATTCATCTTTCATTGATTATGGAAATCTCACAGGTAAGGCTGTTCGTTGAACTGTCCCCGAACGGTACAATTAGAAAAACTTTCCCAACGATGCTCTCACGCTGCGAATAGAAAGTCGATGGCAGACGACTTTTAGTAAACACCCTGCCTCTACCCGCATGTGTCAATGACACAGTTTCGCCTCGACCCGACCTATATATCAGAAGCTTCAGACGATAAGAACTCTCCTTATCGCGCGCGCAGCTCGAGGAAAAGACAAAACTGCAAGCAACTTATTAAAATGTAAACTTTTTATTTTTAAAAAAGTGAAAAAAAAATGAATTCAAAATTATCGTTTGGTTCATTACAAACTTGCATCAGAAACTTAGACTTGGAGGAGAATTTTTTCGTGACCGGTTATCATCAAAATGCAGTTTGCCTTGGCGTTGTTCAGTTGAATTGTGCACGTAAGATTCGATATCTAGTTCAGTGTTACTTGTTCAACGGGTATTTTTCGTGCATCAAGTATTTCGGTCCAGTTTTTCTTATCAGAAAAGAAGTTTCAATTCACTTTGCATTTGATAAGTCGAATCTTGTTATTTAATATCTTGTGGCACTGTGTTGAGGCCGCTCATCTCATTATGTGTTACTGCAGTTGGTTTGAGTGGCTTTGATGGCTAATAAGATTTTACAAGTCACGAATATTTTTACAATAATATTCGTATTTAAACTATGCGATTATGTTTAAACGGTAGCTATTGTGCCCGCCTATTACATCCACGTTTTGTAATTTAAACAAAGAACTTCTATAATCTATGTTAGCTATTTCAATGAAATAAAAATAATGTCTCTTATCTCGTTCTTTACGTTTACGTATTGTAGCTGAATCATGAAATGAAATTTATAGCTTTATTAAATTAGATTTACATGCTTATTTTTTACTTTTTTATTCAAAGTGTTGAAAAAACATTGTAATTTTCAAAGATAAAAAAAAAACTCAACTCAATATTTTGACAAATATCCATGTTTCAGATTTCCCCGAGTTCGAAAAACGCATTTTTCATATTATGCACCTTAGTCAGTTTATAAACATGATAGCTCAAAAACTCTTTGAGGTGATTAAATGAAATTTCATATAAGGCTGTTTAACCAAGTTTGTAGATTTCTACCAAATATTGAGCAAAATATATTCACAGAAAATTTGACTTGCTTTCTGTTTAAATACAAATGAACTCTATATTTCCAATACTTAAAAGAACTATAGGAATAAAATTTTGTGCTCATTTAACATAAAAAATATAGATTCTTTCCAAGTTTTGAACTCAATTGCACAAAGGCTTGCTCATCTGTCAGTCTGTACTTTAGCATGCATGTAAGGGCAATATCATAAACGGAATGACTTAAATTAATTAAAATCATTATGGTACTTATGAGTAAAATTATTGTTCTGGGCCAAATTTTGGCTTCATAAAGTCCTCAAAAGCGTTAAAAAAACATATTCGAACGATGAATTCAGTTAAAAAATTAGATTGCTATCAAAAATCTGTATTTCGTAATTATTGCTTGCAAATGCCATGCAAAATCTTTATAGCCTTATCCAAAGTCCATAATTTGTTTGGATGATACATCTTTAATTAATTTAATTTAAGGGGGAACATTCCTTCTGGTTTCGAAGGATTTTGCCTTTTAAAAATAATTCTTTTTCCAAATCTTTTTTTTTTAATTCCAGTTCATTATTTTTGTACATATTAATACAGAGTGATATGAAGTGCATCATGTGGTCTCAAATGGTAAATAACACGTAGTCTGATTTAATATTTGTATTTTTTTTTCTTCTGGCGGAAGCGAACGTGGTCCGCGTATGAAAGGATGAGTGTTTGACTTTCGCTCCCGAGAAATTTTATGTGTAGTTCTCTAGGCCTACTACACTATGGCGCAATCGTATGTCTTTTGTTGTTAACCAATGAACCACATAAAAGACAACCTGTGTCTTCAAGTCATTTCACCAAGGCAACGATCTTCACTATCAAATAAATTATTGTGCAATCTAGAAACTAAACAATAATTTTTTAAAGATATTCTTTGAAATGGAATCATCAGCCAAGCGATGAATGATGATTTCATGAAACTCGTAACTTTGCATTAAAAAGATATGGAAATAGTAAATGACGATTAATATATCCAGGGTCTCAGTTTTATCATGACCTAATAGCAAATTTGTTAGACATTTCTCTGAAACTTAAGTCTTGTGTGTTTTTTTTATAATCCTTTGTAATAGAGACTTTTTGAACTATACAGCACTCTGATATAAATATGATTTATTCAAAAGTTATTGTCATTTATACTATCTATTATACACTTAACACCACACCACACCTCCGTTTCTAGGGCTCGTTTATCCAATTTGTAGTTTGGTATAGATGTAGGTGGACTTCATTAAAAAAAATTACACAGCAATTAATTTGAAAGAAACAAACAAATGACAAAATACGAAAACATACAGCATAACAGAAATGGTAAAAACTAGAATGAAGAATATCTGGAGTTAACTTTTATACAATGGATGCATAGATAAATTATAGTCATTGTCAAAAAATCAGAACGGGAGGTTTTGTTGAAAATATACATTTTAACACATTGATCGCAATAGAATGTTAAATAAATGGTTGAAAAATGAATATTAATTTTCATACTTTTCCTTGTGAGGATATATAAGTATGTATAATGAGCTCCTTATTATTTAGGAACACATTTTTTATGAAATTCAATAACTTGTTTGATTGAGTGTACCACTCCTGCTCCTCAACTTTGATGGAATATTTTTACTACAGATATGAATGAATTATTTTTCTTTCAAATATTATTTTGTGGCTAGATCTCAACAATATGCATGTAGTGAAATACATAAAAAGTGTAGTACTACTAAGTAGCTACTTTGCCGATCTACTGGGATCACTGTAACGCTACTAAAATACCCAGATGTCGGTCAGCTGTAAACAAGTGTGTTAAACTTCTGTTGGATCTGTTAAAAAACATTTTTGAAAATAAATCTCTTGGTTCGGGTGCACATGAACGAAAATATTTTAAAACGCAAAGGATTAGACAGGCGGACCCTTATATGACCCTTATAAATATGACCCTTATAAAAAAAATGTTGCATATTTGTATCTAAGCTCTGATTTTATCTGTTAAGCTATTTATTTGTATGTATGTTACAAATAATTTTCCTAATTGTTTTTAGAGAATAAATATTCTCATTTTGTAAAATATAATTGTAAGTATTATATAAAGAATTTGTTTTAACGAATCAGTAATGATGGGAAAATAATATTTTAAAAATAATCCAAATACATTTATATACAAATCCGAGTAAATTTATTTCATCAAATTTGGACCAAACATATTTGAAATCTTGATAATAGTGTAAAACTTGTGATTATGTAACTCGATAATCGTGTAAAACTTGCGATAGTGTAACTTGATAATCGTGTTAAACTTGCGATAGTGTAGCTTTGTAATCATGTAATACTTGTAACTAGATAATGCGACACGCTTAGCAAAATAAGTAAATAAAATTTCACGCTAAATTAAAATCTTTTTTTAATTCGTTTACCGCATTTCATGCCCTTCAAATCGATAACCTTATTAAAGAAATTAATTTTCCTAATATATTCCGCTTATTATATTAATATATTCCACCTATTAATTAATTTCGGCGATAAACGCTTATTTCATTTCCATTTATTTCCCTGATGCTTTTAAGAAAACCAATGAACTGTTCAAACGGAATTCCGTTAGACTTAGCTCATGGTTTGTTTAGTCCCATTCCACGGCAATGAAAAGTCGATGTGCATTTTTTAACCGATATTTCTCTGACGTTTTCTCGCGTAGCATCACTTTGTTGTTGTCACGTGTCTCTCGTTCCAGTTTCGTTCCGTCTGTTTGTTCTGCCCTTTAGCGAATTTTGTCCTCGTCGCCAAATAGACTCCTGCGGAAAGTGAAAAAAATTTACTCAGAAATTGTTTTTCCGCCTAAAGCGATGTGTTCAAGTGTTTCAACTGTTAACTGGATTTCCTCAACTGAAAAACTACCATTCGCTTTATCGGCTTAATAAGTAAAATCCATTTTAAGGACTTTTCGGCGAAGTTTCAAAACAGAACGCTTTAGTATCTGAAATATTTGAGGTTTCCTTGATAAATCAGGCTGTTTTATTTTTATTCTTTTATTTTTCAAATAATAACAAAGATTTTTCGCAACAGTTTAAGAATGCTATTTGTAATTTGAAACTAATGGACAAATTATTTAAAAAGATCTGTCCTTCTAATCCATGTAAAACAATAATCATCAAAATTGAATATATCTTGCAATTATTGTGAAACGCTATAACTCTTTATATATAAAGCATACTCCGGTATACTTAGTATCCGGTCTAATGTGGCCTAAAAGTGGCCGGAGCTTTATATGTTCATTTCTTTACTCACTAATACCAGAAGACAAAGTTTTTATACAAAAAATCACTGTTATAATACGTATTGTCTCACTTTTTATTGAAAACTAAGTCTATTTATCTCAATGTGAACGCAGCTTTGACCCGATGAATCATAGAGGCAGTTACTGGTAACGTTTCAAGTTTAAATAGAATACTCTGTACTGGTAGTTTATATATGTTAACAGACTGCATTGCATGTTTCAAGAAATTTAGGAAAAGTAAATTAAAGGATATAAATTTTTCACATTTTAACATATATTTTGTAATGCCCAACACAAGATAATCGCCGATAGGAAAAGAGGGTAATCGCAAACTGTATTCTGCATACCCATACTGTATAATTTTACAATTATTACTGTATATTAGTCAATTATTCCTGTATCAAATTCTTACTGTATATTAATCTATTATTACTGTATCAAATTATTACTGTATTTTAATCAATTAATCAAATATTTGAATATAATCATGGTTTTTTAAATGGTTATTGCATTCTGGCAATTTTATATTTCTTAATGAGTTTTAGATTCTTCAAATATATATAATAACTGTATTAGATTTCTGTCTTTCTTTTTTTTTCACTGATTCCAACATTTGCAAATAATTTGAAAAAGCTTATGCAAAACGTAATATAAATACTGTAATTATATAGGAATTATGATTATTTTAACCATTCTTTTTTTTTTTTTTTTTTGAAAAATTTACATTTATACAATTACAAAATAGTACGTGTAAAGTATTTTAACTGCATTCTGGCATTTTCAAATGAATTATGTAATTCTTCAAAGATATATAATAATTGTACTAGATTTCTTTTTCTTTTCATTATTTCAACGATTTCGCTGTTTTAGAAATAATTTTAAAAACTTTTGCAAAATATAATATAAATGTTGTAATTATTTAGAAATTATTACTCTTTTCCATGGGTTTTCAATTACTTTTTTAAAAACATTTGCATGCATACAATTACAAAAAAAAATACTTACATATCAGTTTTTTTTTTACTGCTTTTTATTTCAAAATAAAAAATTTAAATAAAAATAAAGAAATCATGAAATAAATGTTGAACGATACGAGCGTATCAAACGTTCCTTGAAAATCGAATTGAATACAAATTTATTTGATCTTAATGACCGAAAAAAATTATCGAATGGGTGGAAAATACAAAAACGCAGGCAATCTATATTTAAAAGTAAAATACAACAATAATTTCAGAATTATAAAAGGAAAATTAATATTTTCATTCTCCTTTATCAGATTTTCCCCATGTAAATGTATTCACACCGTAAATTACTATCATTCCCTTTCGACCTTTTTCCGTCTTACGCTTCACTGGCAGCCTATTCCCTTCCTGGAACGGCTAGGCCTCAACCCTCACCCTAACCCTTACACCATCTTTCCTTGGGGCAAGTTATGTAAAAGTGCGACCTTTATCGTTTGCTCCATCCCGTGCTGTTATAATAGAATCGTGACCCAACCAATCAATCCTTGATAAAGAGGCATTTAAATATTTTGTCCATGGAATAATCGAAACTTCATTATTGTATATCTGCCAATGCTGATGGCTTTTGTTTGTGTAATTCTTAGTAGGGAAATGCTGTTGGAATGGGAGTTTGATAATACAGTTTTTTGCATTTCTTTATGCGTAGTTTGAAGATATTTATTTGATAAAAGTATTTGTTTTAAGTTTTTATCTAGATTGTTCTTATTTAAAATTTTTTGAGAAAGAATGTTATTTGAATTTGTGAGCGAAACTATTTTAAATACTTTCACTGACCTTAAAGTCCCTATAATCTTATTTTTACAATTTATTTCCTTCTTTTAAAATAAATAAGCAACTCTATCTGTTAGAGAAATGTAATTAGATTTTATATTAAAATTCTAATATTATTTACTTTCGAATTAGGAATTTGAATCAAGGAGAAAGACATCTGAGTAGTCTTATATAATTATTTATTCAATTATTTATCTAGCACTGAACTTTCGTAAAAAATGGTTGAAAATTTTAAGTAGTATGTTCAATTAGTTTCACCGTCTGGCTTTTTAATAAAAATTACACTTGATTCATTTCAATTCAAACATTAATTTTATTAAAAAATTAAAATTAAACTAAGAATATTATCACTTTTTTTCGTTAAAAAATATAAAAAATTACGATTTTAATTCATAAACATTTTTTTTATGCCATATATAATTATTTTTGTGAAATATTCAACCGCTACATACATTTTTATTTTGTTTGTTTAGAATTTAATTAGATTATCATGTGATTTCAAAACTGTTCAGGAATATAGAGAACAATTGTTATTTTCAACCTGATTATTATATAATGAAATTACCGCACCACATCAACAAGATATGTTTGAAAAATGAATTGAGTGTACTGACGTTCCAAATTGCTGAGCAACACGGTGATCAAATGACGCATCTACTCCAAACAAATGTGGCATTAAAAAGAAGTTATTTTAAATTTAAATTTCTGGCTATGTACGCAATTATAACAAATATTATTTTCTACCTGACCATAACATAAATGTATTATCACATCACGCCAACAGGTTGAGTTTGAAAGACGAATTAGGTATACAGATGATACAAACGTGCAAAGCAAAATGATGATAAGAGCAAGCAACTGATACCATCTTACCTCAAATAATATGTAGCAATAAAAACAAATTTACTTTGATCATTGAAAATGCTTTCTATATATAGAATTATAGAAATTTTCTGATGATATTTCGAAAATACCTGGCATTTCTTACAAAACTTAGTTAAATTCTATAGCCTAAGACATCTATTTACTTTTATTAGACTTTTTTTAACAATAGTAAGAAATATGAAAAATTTCCCTCATAAAACTGCTCAGAAGTTGTAATTTTATAGCATTGCTTTATACTTTTTCTTAACTCTTTGATGTACAATTTTTTTTAAATTTCAAAATAAAAGACATATTTGGCTTGGGAAATTCACATTTAGTATTAACATGAAAGGTCACTTAAATTATTAATAATTCCTATTTACTATTAATTTGAAAAATAAACTACATATCAAATTTGATACAATATGCTGAAATGTGTTAACTCTTTGAAAATGGTATTAAAGCATACAACCATAATTCTATTCTCAATCGTTGTTAATGCAAAAGTATTTCACCCTATGGTAATGCAAATTATACTGGAACTTGGAAGATTCCCTGAATATGTATACAGATTCAAAGGATGCAAGACAACACATGTATATGTGGGAAAATAGGCCAAGTCCAACTCTACATAATGTGTCTAACATATTAAATTAGAGAAAAACTCAAAATTGGATAGTGTAATTTTAACAAAATTTTACAATGCCCTGAAATTTTAAAAATGATGGAAAAGATTTCTAGTTTTTTTACCAGTATTTTAAAGATTCTTTGAGCTTTTGTTGAATTTCTCTCACTTTTGCGGGAGCTGGATAGTAAATGTGCATAACAGCCAGTCACAATAATTCCGTTTATATGGCTTAGTTCTATGGTAATGGTATGACTGGTTGTAATTTTTTAAAAATCGTGGTTAATGATTCTGTTGTATTTTATATTATCTGTCAAATATTCGAGCTGTGTCATTTAATTTAAGAAATTTTTATACTTCTTACTGCTGGAGAATAAGATTTTTAAAAAAATCATTTCTTTCCGTTAGAATTTGATTTCGAAATGCGGAAATCAAACGCCATCTCTTCCTGGACTCTTGAATGGTATCGGTAGCTCCTCATTATTCGTTCTATTCCACAGGTGATGCTCACTGTAATTTCCACTGCTGAGTCGCTTATTGGCACCCCTGAGATTTTATTGACGTCTTGGGCATTTTGCCACACTGAACTTGAAACGCCTATTGCATATGGACTGACATGTAAGGTTATTCGGCCATGGGCTGTAACCTTTCATGGACTTCTGTCGGAAGTGGAATGTGAAACAACTACCGGATGTGTTTTTTATCACGAATGTTCTGTCATAATTTTTAAAAAAATGTCAAATAACCTTCTATTAAGTGAATGTTTTGTTTTTTTAAAGCAGTGAAGCTATTTTGTACCCCACGACTTCATTTAGTGAAATAAATGGAAAGAAAATTATTTGATTATTAAATTCTTTGCTTGAATTATGCAAATAAAAGACATATTGGTAGTAAAAAAATTTAGTATCAAGAAATAAGCATTCTGGGGAAAAGGCAGTTTATAATATTGTATTTTACTTTCCATCCTTGCAGCTGAGGTTTAGACAAATTCTGGAGATTTTTCTTCTTATTTGCAGATATTTACTGACTTAATCAGTTAACTTACTGATAAGTATACTTCTGCTGTAATACTTATGATGACTTTCGTAAATCGCTATCTATTAATGAAATAATTATAACCAGTAGGTGGAAGAGAAACGAATCTGTACTATTTTGGCAAACGATATCAAATGAAAATTTTGAATTAATAAAAATTACTGATTTATAATGTTCCTTAATTTAGCTGTATAACTAGTGAAGAACTCTTATGTCAGTAAACCAAACCATTAATATTTTTAATTATAAACTTTTATTTTTCATGTCTTTTAGTTTCACATTTATTTTCACGCTGTATCTTCGTGTACAGAGTGATGAGACTCTCACAATAAAATTATTTAAATATTCTTTAAAGTATTATAATTAAAGCACATTTTTTTGTAATTATGTAAGAAAAAAGCATGGTTCTTAGTTAAAGCCTTCTAGAAATGTGTATTAGTCAACTAACTAGATGGATTTTTTTAAAAATCACAACTAGTTAACATTTGATTGCGGCCGGCCATCTTGTTACCAATGAACATACCCATATAAACAAGATTCATTGTGACCTGTTAATATGTTCATCATTTAACTACGTCAGGAGCCGATTCTTCAATCTTCAACAGTCTCTTTGGAGTGATCCAACCCTGCCCATCTATATGGACACATTATGTGGGAACAGCCATGAGCTTGTAGACAACACTATCTCACAACTAACCTCGTTTGGTTATTGCCTACCATCCCGTTTCTACAGAGTATGATCGTTTAAACAGGATTCGTTATGAAATGTGAATATGTTCACCATCTGACTATGCCAGCAATCAAAATATAATGCTTGAACAGTTTCTCTTTAGAGATCTGAACCCTACTGTATGGAGACACTATACAATGGAACAATCGAATGGAATAATCATGTGCCTAAAGTCATCACTCTCTCGTAGGTAGCATACAATCGGGTATCTAAAATGAAACGTATTTAACAATTCTGTCATCTTTTTTTAAACACGATTTAATCATTGTTTTTGATATGAACCATGACGTAACTTGGCAGTTTTTAGAAGATGAATATATACAAATCCAAACTACTTACACAGATGTTTCTTTAAGGGAAAAAAACTTGATATAATTATTTGTCTTGAAATTTTTTTTATGTGACAGTATTAAAAATTTGACGACTTGGAAATTCATTTCAAAATATACGCAAATAATTCTTTGAAGGGAAATAAGCCTCTACATCTCTTCTAAGAAATGAAGAACCAATGATTAGGAGGTCATAAAATATGTGTTTCACTTATATTCAATATTACACTGCTCTTATTTATTATTTTATTTGAATTTATTAAGTAATGTAACTTGCCTCTTCTTAAATAACACTTTTCCAATTAGTAGTTTTTCTGCAAAATAAATATTTTTTAAAAATCTTACTTGCTTTAATAGTTTTTAGTGGAGGAATAATCATATATATTTTCTGAAGTTATGAAAGACTAATATCCAGGATGTTGGAAAGTGTGTTTCATTTGTATTCCCTTTGCACCCAAAAAGCAATTAGTAAGAACCATAGATGTCACAAATTTTCTAAACAGTATCTGACAACCAGGATTGTTTTCTACAAATTTGGTATACTTCCGAATGAATTTGAGGTGGAACCCAAACAATTGTGAGTAAATGCGTGGTGGTCTCGGGCGTTCTTTTTTGTGTCATCGTCCTACAAGGATTTAAAGGAGAGATGGCATTGAAACGTACAGAGATCACCTGAGGTCAAAGTCGGTGTACAAAAACTTGGGTGTGACAATCGTTAATTTCGTCGATTGTGGGAAGCAAAAGCATTAATAATCGTTAAACTCGCTTTTATTTTTAAGTTGCAGGCTATAAAAGGTGTTAAATAATGTGTGTAACTCAACAAACCGGCAGTTTTAGTTATTAGAAGCGTTATCTTTGAGCATTAGCATATATCCGTGATGTTGTCAATTCATTGCTGTCCTGAAAAAAGTCAAATGACGCTGAATATCCAATTCAGTGTCAAAGTCCTTTGCACATTTTGCTGGGACAAAATAGTACGACATTCTGCTGTTTCTGGTAGTCTTTTTTTTTGGTAATTTTTTACTCAAATTTATTTTATACTTTGATTGATTCTCGCTATTTGTATCCTTATTTTCCTTGCATCCGGAAAACATAAAAGACTAAACTTTTATACTAGAAATTTGGACATATTTATGTGTCTGTATTTGTCTGGAAATGAGGGTTAGGGATAAGATAAACATTTTTAACTGAAATTACTCGTTGTAGTATATTTTTGTTTCCCGTTTCTTTTGCCTTTAGTCCATTGTGCATTGTAGTTTGAGTATTTTGTTAACTATTATCATTTTTCTTATAGCCAAATGGCTTTACCCCAGTTTTTAGTTTTGCCTAAAAGCGGAAACACCGTCTGTACTACTTCTACATAATGATGAGATATTTGCCATTCATTGTTTATCTGTTTAGTCTATTTGAAACTTTTGTCTATTTTTTTCATATTTGGAATATTTATTTTATTTATCATAGTTGCACAGATATAATATTGGAAGTAGTATGAAGAAATATAATATAACATTTAATATTCATTCGTTGCGTTACACATTTTTAATTTTTTCATCAAAATCAATGCAATTAAAGATAATATTCTTAGTTAATACTTGGCTTTCAAAAACTGATGGTAAATTTTAAAAGTATCACACATCATCCAACTCCAAGCTATTGTATAAACAAACTACTGATTGAAATGTGAATTTTGATTAATCGGCAGATACATTTTTTTTCAATCAGATTGGATTTTATTTACATATAAGTTAATCCAGCAAGAATAATGTTCCTAAATTATTTTTATTATTAATTTGATAATTAAACCCAAAGGTAAATTCAAATATATATATATATACATTGTTTTTTCGTTGAAAAGGATATTTGTTGCTAATGTCATTTCGTAATCAGTTTTTTCTCCTGTGTTATACGAGTTTAAGCATGTATGTGGTATTGATATTGTTTCCAGTCTGTATTACTGTTCTCCTGCCACCTTTGCCATATTTAAAAAAGGGAGATTAGCAGAGATTTTTAATGTATATTTAGTTGACGGTCTATGGCTTTTTGCGAACACTTGGCGACCATTTAGTTACAAAAATAAATGCTTTAGAAAAATGTAAGAATCATGAAACTATATCTCTTAGGAACCGAAATCTAGCAATTCTTCTGGAAAATTACATGCAATGCCACGATTTGTCGGAAGAATCATATGAATCCGCGTAACCCAACTTAATATGTCTCTGAAATTATATTCATTGATCGAATTGATTAACTGTGGAAGATATTCTTATTCGTAATTCTATTAGCAATTTGCTGTTAAAACTAATTGTATTCACTGGGTACATTTTCGCTGTGTTTTTGTTATTTATGCTGCGTATTTTCTTGAATATTCCTGGGAAGAATATTGTTTTCCATTTCCTTCTTGTTGCATTGTATTCACCACACACTCACTAAAGGATTTTTTGTAACAATATTTTGATTTGTTTCTACATTAAATATTGTTATGTTTTTGTTGAGAATGGATTTTATTTATATTAATTTGACACTTGATTGCAGTTTGAAACCACAAGATAAAAAGAAACTGATTGTAGTTATTTAAATTCAATTAAAATAAAATATAACCAAGTTCGTTATAAATAAATAAAAATATATGAATTTTTGTCGAAAGAATGGTTTCGCATACTGATAGTTATGACTCTAAAATAGAAGATCAATTCAAGTGCAAAGTTTCAATAAACTTTTTATTTTTATTTCCGATTGTTAAATTCTATTTCCAGATAAAATTAATAAACGGCATTCCCTTTGAATTCTATATCTATGTTGGGGAAAATAAATCCCTCCCCCCAAAAAAACCATTTCTCAACTCATTTTTGAATTCAGAATCGGTATCGATTAAATAAAAAATGTTAGCAGCAATACAGTATGGGATTTGCCTTGCTGTCCTAATAAAAGCTGATTGGTAACCTCAATAAATGATTTGATAATCGTTGTGATGTAAGATCGATATTGATTTTGACTGCGTTTCTTAGAGTCTGGAAATATAATTTATAGCTACCTCTAAAATCTTAAAAACTCCATCAAACTTCAACGTATCAGATTAATGCGTAATAAAGGGAAATTACGTCAATCTAGCATCAGCTATTTACTATGATGTAATGTTAAACCTATACAGCTGTTAATGAGTTTGTACAGTTATACTGTTCTGCACTAAAACTTGGTATCCAAAATAAATGTAATATTTGTTATGTCGTTGGCAGTGTACAGTTGTGCACTCTATCATGCGTGCTTTCTACTAAAACATTTGTATTTGCACAGAGTACTATTTATAAAGAAGCTGGTAGTAAAAAGTAAATATTTTTGTTTAATATTCGTCTTAAAATTTAAAAATAACTTCTAAAAATATTCAGCGTAAGTAATGATCTACGAAAATAAAATGTTTTAACTTTATCGAAATAACTAATAGAAATATGCTTCATTATATTATCAATTTATTTATATTGTTCCAAAATTTAATCAATAACTGTAAATAATGATTAATATAAGTTTAAATATGTAAGAAGCGTGGAAATATTTAGTAGAAGTATGCTTCATCATTTTCATTCACCTCTGTAAAATTTGTAAAACAAAGACTTAATGCTTAATTTTTGAAAGAGGCTGATTTTTGCTACAAAATTTCACTTGTAGTTATTCAAAATATTCTGATTTAAAAAAAATGTAATATTTAAGAATTATAGACAAGCAAAATCAGTTTCTTTCAATGAATAGAAAACTTTTAATGTAATTGTTGAAGTTATTTATCGTTGCATTTGATTTAGTTTATCCGAATATAGTTGCATTTGATTTAGTTTATCCGAATATAGTTGTTGACCTTGAAGTCCGACAAATGAATGTAATTTCAACGGGCATAATTCTGCTTCATTGTTTTATTAATTACAGTAGATTTTGCTTGTGTTTTGCCTCATGCATTTGGCACAGGCTTTTAAAACTATTTAGTTAAAATATACCGTATTTTATTCATTTTTGGGGGAAAGAAATGCTGCTTCAAGTCTTGCTTGCAAAAATAATTTCAAAAAATTAAAGGTCATAGAATTGAAGCATTCTGTAAGTGTTTGCTTTTTCATTTCATTAATGATGTAAATAAAAATGCTTACGAAACACAGTCCATACAAACTATCTTTGAAATTAGTTTGGGAATGGGAAATCCATGCTCCATCATTACATTGATTGTTTCATTGATTTTGCTTCGATTTTGTAAGATGTATTTGGCGTAAATTTATTAAACCATTCCGCTAAAGTCGCTTTCATCATTTTAATGATTTCTGAAAATTTTCATTGATTTTGCTTTTATTTTGTAAGACGTATTCGACATAAATTTATAAAACCATTCCCCTGAAATCTTTTATCTTTAAATGATTTCCGAAAATTAAGTTTTTAGGAGAGGAGTGGGATGATATATAATTCCAATTCATTGTTATATATATTATTTCGTTCATGGTATAAAAAAATTCCATGCAAATACTTGGCACTGAAAATTAAATGTCATAACAATTGAAGCATCATTTAATGTCCATTTTATTATTTTGTTGATGATATTTTAAACGAAAGTGCTTACGAAACACAGCCTATACAAAATTGTCTTTGAAATAAGAAACTGTCTTGGGAAGTCCACTGCTCTTACGCATGTTTCCACCTTATATTTCCTGCTGAATAATCGTTTGTGCAAGATGATGAGTCATCACACTTTTCTGACATCTTATTTCATGGCCGTCACGCGACTGTCTGATAATTTTTCCTGACGTTTTCTTTGCCATAATTGTTGGAGCGAGAAACCTGAATAGAAAATCGGAATAATCTCATTATATATCAACTCTGATGACTTCTAGAATTAGTACACTTTCCTGATGCTGACAGAACCACAAAGTCAATAATATTGTTCTTCTCACAAATAAAAAATGCTGTGGTTTGTTTCGAATGAATTCTTATGACGGCAGATGTTTTTGTTGCCCAACCATTTTATTCAATTTTCTTTTTCTACTGTGTATTATGTTTACACAATTGAATCTCCTGAACTTTCACATTTTGTGGAATCTCATTTAATAAAGGCATTGCTGCTGGAGACAGAGATAAAATTTCTAAAGTTACGAAATGTCGATTTTATTTTTTAGCTATGACATTTAATTTTTTATTTTCCCATATTTTTTTCCCTTGTACACTTGCTTAGTATATGTCGTTTTGTGTGTAGCTTTTAAGCATATACATTAGAATTAAATTTTAAAGTTAGAATTTTATGGAATTTTGTTATCTATTCATATATATGAGAGTACGGATAAACGAATGTGTAGTTTGAACTGTTTTCCGTTAATTGGTTGATTCAGAAACTTAACAACGACTTCAGGATCACATATTAGATCTCATAAATATAATTCAGTGTTTTTTTTAGTTATTGTGTTCATATATATATATATATATAATTAGTAAACAAACAAAATAGTATGTATATTTACAAATAAAAATCTATGCATAATTTCAACCCTTTGTCTATTTTCGTTTTGAGCTATCGCTTTATATGCGTAAGAGTGAAAAAAAGGGGTAGAATTTTCCATGAACTGTGTTGTTTTAGTTTAGTTACATTAATCTTATTTTGATAGAAACATTAGAGTTATTTAGAGACTGTCCACATGATTGTGAACCTCGAACAAAAATCAAAGACGACACCTGGTAATTTCCCTCCATCCACAAATCCAAATTTTTGCACTACATAAGCGAGGGCATTTGTTTCTCGTCGTGAGATTTAATCTGCTTTTGATCTGTAAGCAGAAAGGAGTTTTTAGTATAATCAGTTCTCGAACCTGAAACATTTCGGATCTGAGGCGGAGATCTTAGCACTAGGTCCTGGAGATTCCTTCAATGGATTGATCACCTCAAACTTTGGTAAAAAACCAGGATATGATGAAAAAATACATCTAAAATTCTTTTCATTTTTTTTTTCTTCTTCCCTTATGTTAACATGCAAAAAGTTATATTTCCAGGAAGTATTTTACTAAATGTGAGAGGCCCAAAACTTAGAGATCTTCAAAATTTCGAGATTGTTTTTCTAAAAATCGATATAATAATATTTTCTGTTTATATTCTTGGCATTCAGTTTTCATGATGAAAAAAAAAACATAAAATTTTATTCATTTTTTAGTTACATATTTGAGTTATTTTGCTAGCAGACAGATGTTTATATGATAAAAAATGTTTATCTGGATCAAATAATACTTGAAATCATGCGTAGCTAATCTTGTCCAAAAAATACAATATTCCTTATTTGTAAATGGAATGTGTGTTAATATTGCATTTCCAAGGTTTTGCATTGCCATTCATTAGTTAAATTATGTCACACATTTCTTTATAATTTATAGCTATGGAAATAACTGAGTAAAACTAAGCATTCATTATAGGGTTTAATTATGCAGAATGACTGTAATTAAATAACATTCAAGATTATTTATCTTGATATAATAAATTATCATTTCGTATTGAATCATATTGTAAATTGATACTTGCAATAAATGTTTTTGTTCTGTGTCTTGATAAGTATATGATTCAGTTAAATAAAATTGCGAAGTCGTTAAAAAGAGCATTACTCCGATTTGTATTCGGAAAAGTTTTGTTTCTTTTTATTCTTAAAACGTTCTCATATAACATTTTGACACATCGATCCCATTAATCGTTTCTAGATATTTATTTATTTTAAGGAATTGACCCTATTTTTATCCCTTCTACCTCAGCCAGAGAACCACCGCCTTGAAAATGAAAATCGCCAGTCAAGGTCATCCACATACTTCAACCTACTTTTGAGTATCAATTTGAATTTTGCAATATTATCCAATCATATCAATTTCGTTGATTGTCTTGTTGCTCAAGCTTTCTCAGATTTCGTTTTATTCGATTTTATTATTCACATCAATAAAGTATTTTTTTTCTTTGAAATAAAAGATTATTTTTATAGCGTTTGGGCTGTATTAAAGTAATATTGCCCTAATAATGATATATTATTTTAGTGAACTTAAAAAATTGATTAACTTCATTTTTTTGGCATCTTGGTTATAAAAAAAAATCACATAAATTCGAAAAATTTATATTTTATTCATCTAAAAAAATTCATCAAAGACTTTTAGATATATAATTTCCGGCTTCGTTAATTTCATGATCTTTTCAACTGTTATGATTACAAATAAATTGTTTACCCGCAATTTCTTCTATGCAGTGTATCTTTATTAAATTAATATGGAGATTTAATGGGTTTAAAAATCTTTAATTTTGTAATGGTTGTAATTTTACACTATTTCGTAGATGACTTTTTCGCATTCTTCACCTTCGCTTGAAAAATAATGAAATCCTCGCATTTTACCAATTGAACTTCTGTCTGTCGATTTTAATTTTCATTACAAACTGCTAAAAATCTATTTAAAGTATTAAAAATTAATTAAATTTAATTAATGGACTAATATATGAAAAAAACTGTATTAACATCAAATGCCATCTACTACAAATTTAAAAATATGTATTTGAACTCGAGTGGATGAGTAAAAAGTATTTTACTAACGATGGAAAATTTTAATAATATATATATATATATATATATATATATATATAATATGTTTTTGGTTCAGTTTCCGTAATTAGTTTCGTTTTTCTTATATTGCTAATTTATATGTTTCATTAGTATTTTGGTGGTAGCTGCATTCGCGCACACTAAATACTATGATTGCCTTTTAAATTTTAAATTTAAATTTTAGTCTTGTTCGAATCCGAAATAGTTTTTGGTTCAGTTTCCGTAATTAGTTTCGTTTTCTCTTATATTGCTAATTTATATATATATATATATATATATATATATATATATATATATATATAT
>JAPMOQ010034425.1:36850-155439 GCA_026543055.1 Argiope trifasciata
TATATATATATATATATATATATATATATATATATATATATATATATATATATATATATATATAATATAGAAGTGTGAAATATTAGTAGGATAAGAAAAAAAGATGCATATAAATCCCTTTGAATCTTTGATTGGATAGATTTAAACATCAATGTCTTTTACTATATATCGTTGAAAAACTAAGCTTCCAGATTTTAATAGATCTTCATAGATTGAAAAAAAAAATACTTTTTTAGATTTAAATATTAATAATATTTTCTATCTTAAAGATGTGTATCAAGTTTTAAAGAAAATGCGTCAAATAGTAGATTGTCTGGCTGAGTGTATGCTAAAACGTTAACTCAAAAACCACTAGCCATATCCAGATTTCGTCATGACGCCGAATATGTAGATCATTGTCAAATTTTGAAACTAACAAATTCATGGAAAGAAGTCTAAATTGCTATTAATTGTCTTTATTACTATGATGTTGCATGCAAAGATCGGTTTGTTCAAAAAATATACGAGAAATCACAACAAATCTTTTAATGGTTGAAAAGGGTGCTTGATTCTAAAACAGTGACTCAGAATTACTTATTGCGAAATCAAATAATTCAAGAAGCTCTTATGCCTGTTCTACCACCATAAGAATTCTAAAGCCACACCCAACGACCCATTGAATGACCGATGTCTTGAAACCCCTACCCTTTAAGGGAGTGCTACAGTTGCAAACAATCAACTTATTCCTATTGTTTTACCTAATTTCATCATCCATATATGATCTTGATGATCAGACGAATTATCGTTTCACAATTTCATGTGAAGGATATAATGAAAGTATTAAAATTTTTAATGCAAAGACATCAATTCTTATTTCGTAAGATTTTGACAAGTTCAAATTATTTCTAATTATTGTAATGTAAACTGCTGTTAAAGTACTGAATTTACGAACAGATTATAAATTGCTTTAATTATCAGAGTTTTCAACATTGGTTTTTCCAAATTTTTTTCACGGATGTTTATCTTTCTGAGAGTGAATTGCAGACAAGAGGCACTATTCGCTATATTCTATTGGTCTTACTTACCTACTAGCAATTGCTAAAAAAAAAAAAAAGGATCAAGTTTGCACTGCAGCGGTACTTATCAATCTGTTCTTTAAATCAATAATACATTAGGATTAAACTCAGTAATTGAACATATTTCTTCCATTCGAAAGAAAATTCAATATTATTTCATAACGTTTGCGTATAGATTATGTATGTAATATGCGCGGCCATTTTTATCAGGGAGGGGGGTATTTTATAAGTGTGCGTGTGGGGGGGAGTGTAAAAACATTATATTTGAAGTTGATTCGTGACCGAAGAGAGAATAGACACTTTGAAGTCTTAACGTCAGTTTATATCCTTCCTTGGAGGCATGATTTATTTACAAGAGGAGCGTACAAGACACGTCCGTTCATCTTGCGGCACAAGAGCAGAAGACGGTAAAAGAGGGAGAAAATATTTTTCACTATGCTTATATACTGTCAGATTTCAATAAGGATGTCCTACACGCGTCGACCACAAGGAAGGAGAACACAGGAATCGTTTAGAATTTGTTTGTTGCATTAATTAAATTTTAAAAAAAGTAAAATGGGATCGGTAAATAAGAGAATATTTTAGAATGAAGTTAATATGGGCTGATTTAAGACAAAACGTGTTATTTAACCCATTATTCTCAAAAAGATCCGGACATTAAGGAGTCAGTTGAATTGTCGAAAACCGTGAAGAAACAGTGAATTACAGTACTTATTGAAATCCAAATTATCCAAAATCACAAATCTGGACCTCCTCCCCCCCCCAAAAAAAAAACCCGACAATAATTGTTATTTTTGATTCCCTAAGATTTGTTTCAAAATCTTAGGAAACCAAAAGCGAGACAACGGCTGTTGTAGTCCTTTGAATGAAAAGATGATGGCAGATTGCTGATCGAAAAAAATTGAGAGGAGTACAAGACAAAAAAAGAAAATGTTCTTTTAATGATTAATGTGTACGCTATGAAATTTTTTTTTAATATGTATTAATGCGCATATAAGACGATAAATAAATCATCATAGGGGTAGCGTATCTTGCCCGTGATCTGGGCCTCCCGGAGTCCCGATTCGGGCATGTTTGTTATTCTGTGTTCTATATGTGCGTAATGTGAATTTGCCCCCGCTGAAAAAAGGAATGTGAAGCATGAAGTAGCTAAGTCGTAATCTTGGCTCTACTGAAGAAACAAGGGACACTAAATTAGGCTGAAATCGCTGACAACTTTCTGCCAACGGGCTTGTAAAGTATCACAAGTGATAACAACAATAAATCAACAAAAATGTTTGAAGAGAGTTTTGAATTCGTTTTACTCTCAGAATATTTCACAGTTATACATGCATTGTAATTATATCATAAAATAATAATAAAAAGTGTAATTCGTATTCTATAAATTAATGGTAAACATGCACTTATGTCCATATTTTTCAAAACTTTAGTCTAAGAAGAAAGTTTGGGATTCATTTTACGCTATAAAACATTTCAAAATACATTCTGAACTTAAATATAAAATAATAATAATAGATGTTCCTAAATTTACCGAAAAATTGATTCTCCCCTTTAGTTTATTTAAGGTTTGTTTAGTTTATCAAAGGACAAGGTTTGTAATGTCGTTAAAAATCTAAATAAATCAAAAATTAAATTTAGCCTGAACAATAATTATTACCGATTTATAACATCTTTCCTATATTCCTAATTTACTTTGCATTGAACTTTATTTCTTTCAAAAAATATTCCAACATCAAGGAAGCAGGATATTTTTTCAACCTGATATTGAACTATTCTTTCATTTTAAAACATGCCAATTATCTTTATAGCTTACCCGTAATTCATCTCATTTGCGGTTTCCCTATTGAGAAACCCAACGAGAAAATGTGCTAATTATCTCCACAACAAAATATTTCTTGTTGGGCTGATGAGAAGTTGCAGTTCGATTGTATTCCAAAAGCGCGAACACGATTAAGAGCGACAAATTATCTCGATAATCTAGTCCAATGCTGCGCTGCTAAATAGGTTGGGGAACAGACGCGCTCCGGTTCAGCTGGGATGCACTGTTTAATGCTGACGGATTGTTTCACTGAGGCCAGTGGGCATGTCGCTTAATCAGATGTGGCTGAAATCCGATTTTTGAAACTGGGAGCTGATTGCCTTGCGTTAATGATGATTCTAAGAAATCTCTCTGGTCATGCAATGAAATGGTGTCTGGTGATCAGACAGACTGTAAATTCTTGAAATAGTTGTTGGAATAATATAACAATTGGCTGCAAATACATAGCTGAAAGTCGAGGTGATTGTATATGACTTGGCAATAAAATGAAGAAAACTAATCATGATCTTATGTTTAAACTAGCGATATGTTAATTTGTTAGTAAAGAATTTAAAATGCATTGATAAAAAGCTGGCGGTATTTTTGGTGATTCCAAGTATACCCAAATATAATGCAACTGAAAATACGATTAAGAAGATATTTTCTACACTAAAAATGCTGGAGGGAATATGGTTGCTGATTTTGTTTTTAGAATTTTATAGAATGCGCAAGTATTACAATGCATAGGGAAAGCATATGATCTTGTCCTGACCCACGACGATAGACTTGCCCAGCAGGATGTATGACATGAAAGTTCGTTGGGAAATATAGATTAAATATATAATAAATAATTCTCATATTTCATATTTTGTCTAAATAACATTTGTAATTCTATGGAATACGTAAGTATTACATACAATGACTAGCAAAAGCATATGAACAGGATGTGACCCACGATGACAGTCTTACCCTATGGCAATATAAAGTGTAGTGGAGAGTGAGGAAAGCATGTAATAGATTTGAATTATTATCAAAATCATATCCTTTCCCCGTGTTTTATGTTTTGTTTAAGTAGCATTTGTAATTTTATTGAATACATAAGTATTACATATAATGCCCAGGGAAAGGATATGATTTTGAACCGACCCACGATTACTAAAAAATCATCGTGTAGTGTAGGAAGAGTATATAATGTATTTAAATAATTCTCATGTTTCATATTTTGTCTGAAAATCGATCGTAATTCTGTAAAATGCATAAGTGTTACATAAAATTCTTAGCCAAAACATATGATCTGCACCTAACTCATTATGACTGGCTTACCCTAAGATAGTTTTTTTTTCTTCCAAAAAATACTGAGGCATCCTATAGAACTCCGGCTTTTGAGCATTTCTGGTAACATATAAATTTCACTATTTTATGGAGAAAAACAATTTAATTGTTTATTTTAAGCATTTTCCCATTTTAAACAATTTTGTTTTCATTGTTTGTTTTTGTCCAGGTGCGGGTGTTGAAATGAGGATCTTGCCGCAGGGTTAACCCTGGCTGTCAACATTCTGCCTTAATAGAAAAAGCTTTCGCATTTATCTAAACAAAAAAGTAACTGTGGGAAGAATAACTAATCCATTCTCAGGTAGAAAAACCCCCGGAAGGTAAAAAAAAGTGTGGTTTATCTCTTCCTCAACACGTGTAGCTTACCGCAATGTTTATTGCCCGTATGAGCATGCTCACCGTTTATCCTTTAACAATCGGGGACTGCAATGAAGAAAGTGAAAGCGTTTTCAATCCTTAAATTACTCTGGCCGATAAAAAACTGCGATAATCCCGTCGTATGCAAATACTACTGTTTATGTCGACACAATGTAATCTTGTTTGGTGAAATCATTTTAGGGAATATGCTTCCTATGACGTCAGTTGCCAATTAAATTCGAGAATGGGTAGGAAATCGAGATGTTTCAAGGATTTACCACAATTGATATAATAGTTTTTGTTTATCTTTATAATATTATTAGCTAAACTGTAAATATTTTACGCCTATCACGAACGTGCGTTGAATTATTGTATTTTTTAAAACTAATAAGTGTTGGCGACTCATAGATTGTATCGATGTGGTTGTTGCTGAATACTGAATAATTTAATTATTAGTCATTAAAATAATAATAAGGATTTATTGCGATGAAATTACTAATTTTTAATTTATTTTGATTAAAAATAAATCATCAAAATAAATGTACTTTATTATTATTTCTAATATCTAGAGAATTTCGAAATAATAATTAAAAATAAATCAACAAAATAATTTTTTTTTATTGTTATTTTCAATATTTCGAGAATTTCGAAATAATAATAAGGAAATTAATGAAAATATATATAGATTATTTAGAATATTTAAAGAGACAATTTTTAACATTTTCATTGTTCTGTTGTAGTTGTACATTTCATACACTTTCTTTTATATAAAACAATCTGACTTCGGTGACCAGCTTGTACGCCCAACAAGCCTGGTTGTTAAACAGTTAATGCGAAATGCATTTATTTAACTTTTCATCGTGTTACTTAATGAAATATGAATTTAATAGAATCTGTCGATCGAAAATTATTACACATGCAAATTAAAAAGATTATAGGTTACAATTAATGTGATTATTCTAATTAATAATAACCTATAAAAATGATTAATCGATTTATGATGTAAAACGTCATTATTAATAATCATATGTTTGACAATAATAACCTTCTCATCTCATAAATATTTTATGAAATAAAAACGGAAATGAAAATTGTTTTTAGAACTCATGTCTAATTTCCTTTACCTTAATTGTAACATTAGCAAAAGAACGCGATTGAATGGTTTGATAAAGCCTTGAAACTAAAAACTTCTGAAAACTACTAAAACTACTGAAATTATGCAAATAACCATGTGCGTCCATATGTTGAATTATTGTTGAAATTTTAAAAAATAATAAGTAGTGCTGGCTGGTAGATTGTATTCGAGTGTTAGGTACCATTTAGAAAGTAAATACGTTAATGAAAGGAATGAGTAAATTTTAAGATAGAGAAAAAAAAATCTTTTAAAATAATATTTCCGATGATGTTACGGAAAAATATTTAATTAATAATCGCTTGGTTTTTAATTGATTTAGATTTAATTCAATATTTGGAACTTAAAAAATTGATTGTCATGTTTCATTTGCCTTGAAAAATATGCGTTCCAAATTTCATTAAGATAGAATAACTGTAAATTTGATTAACAGCATGATAACTGATGTTCAGCTTTATATCCAACCAATGTCAAAATGCTGATGAACATTTTTAAAGTAAAATTTTGTCCAATGAACATTGGAAAATTGATTTTTGAGATCACTATTTTATCTTTGTAACGAAATTTAATAATTACGACCTGTTTTAAGAATTTTGATCAAAACTTTAGAACTAAAAGAACATTAGAACGATACACATTCCAAATACATTTTCACAAAAAATTATAATTTAAAGAATTCTCTATTCTTAATTTCTACGGTACATTTACTTTTGTTACTAATAACCAAAACTCTGTGAAAATATGAATAAAAATATACTCATTTTCCTGTTACCATTTGGTAGATTATTTTTCCAATAGTTTATTTCTGCAATAATTACTCATATTTCGAACTAATGAAAATCGTCGACCTTTTTACCTATTAGAGCAAACTGCAAGATTCATAAGCGAAGAAAAAGAATTAAAGGAAAAAAATTTTAAAAAATCGTTTGCTCATTTTCTTCTATTCGAAAGCTGCTTTTCTGTCTCTCTCTCTCTAGTAGACAATCGAAAATCAATGCTTTCTTTCTTTTTTTCTATCTTTTTTTTTCTTTTTCCTTATGAAATTTTGAACTTTTTTCTTCACTTTAATTGCAGGTGAAAACTTGAAATATTTTTCCCCCTAAGGTTTAGAAAACAGATCGACAATTAGCGATAACTCCGTCTGATTCTCCGAACAGAAATTTGTTGAAGGACATGCCATCGAAACTTGTTTTGTTGAAACTGATTAAGCAGGAAATTTTGCAATGTATGCTTTGTTTCGTTTTCAACTGTTTGCCTAATATTCCACGAACACTAACAGGATCTTGAAGTTTTTGGTAGAAAAGAACTGAACATTTACGAAAACGAACAACTCTGAATCGAATTTTAGATAAATGTTAATAATTTACATAAAAAAAACTTTATCAGAATATCAAAAAGGGAAAAATAATTTTTTAAATCAAAAATCTGAAGGTCAAAACAAATATCCCCGAAGTGAGAAGTAGATAAAAATAATTGTAATATTAATTATATACTTTTTTTATATAATAAATTTTGAGTTTTGTTAGTTTGTTAGTTTTGTAGAATTATAACCAATTATTTTCTACACCTTATGTTTTTGTGAAATTTTTTTTTGCTGCTGGATTTTTGAAAAACAAGATATTTTTATTTTTTTTAAAGCATTAATAAAAGCTTTTAAATCTTAATTATTTTCTAGTTTTCAGTTTTTAATATAATATTTATAGTGTATTTATAGCTTTCTATTATTTTCTATTTTTCTATTTTTGTGAATGTTGTTTTGGTTGCTACATTTTTTAAAAACAATATATTGTTACTTTTTAATACATTAATAACAGCTTTTTAAATCTTTATTAGATTCTGATTTTTAGTTTTTAGCATAATATTAAATATATTTAAAGAAATAGAATGTTTAAGCCTTATTTTGAATCAAACTTGACCATACTAATTTTGTTCCTGGCATTTTACTTCATCAAATCGGTAGGCTTTCTGTAAGTTAAATCTATATTTTAAACAGTCATATAAACTGTCATCATGAAACAAGTAATCTTCTATTATTCGGGCTTTCAATAATTAAATATTTTAATTCTTACAAAATTTATATAATTATTCTAGAATATCAAATATTTTAATTTACAGAAATAATATCCCTATTCTTAATTTTTTGAATCTGAAAATATTATCTTGTTATCGGAAAAACACTACTATAAAATAAATAAATAAAATCTTTTTAGTATGTTAGAAAATGAATAAAAAAATCTATTTCAAAATTTTATTTTTATTAATTTGAAAACAGACATGTTCAGCTAAAGAGCATAATAATTTACTTTTTATTTATTTATTTCATGAATCAAACGAGTTCATATTCTTTCTTCTAATAAATTTTATAAAATGGGAAAAAATTAATACATTTTTGAGTACAATGTTGTAATGAAATTATACATAATTAATTCATTACAACAGAGTATTTTTGTTGAATATTTCCTGGAATATAATCTTATTTATGAAACTTAAGTGAATGTGTAATACAACTGATGCAAACACGTGTTTTTATTTATTGATTAATAAACAAAAATACTTATTTAAACGTATTGTTGAAAAAATGTGTAAATATAATTAATTTTTTTTAACATTTTACAAATTTCGTTAATATCTACTCGTTTGATACTTTTTGTAAGTGCAGCAACGAAATTCAATTTTTTTTGTCTCCTAGTAGAGCTGCAAAAACATAAATTAAAAAAATGAAAATATACTCAATCATATGCTGTAACTAATAGTACTGCGCTATGTTATTATTTTTTCACCTATTTTATTCGACTGACTTCAATTTTTAGATCCGCCATTTTTGATTTGGGTTACCTGTTTTGAATTTTATTAGCTAAAGATAGTCATTCGTTTATGTTTCGTAAAGTGAATTCTTCAATGCATATGTGGGTTATCCCAACAACTTCGTGTGTGAACGAAAGTTCAAGGACCAGAATGGAGGATTGCCATCGGAGAAATTATAACAAACAAATGCAGGAATATTTAAACAATGGAATCGTTTGCAATTTGATCCTATCAACAGCGTGTTAAAATATGGAATTACTAGATTTTTTGTATTGATAGTAAACGATGTATTTATAAAACGATTAAAAAAACAAATGTAATGTGTTTTTTCAATTGATGCGAATATGCATCTTTCTAGTGAGTTTGTTTTAAATAGTTCTTGAACTGTTTATCAAAAATTATGTGTAATCAATCTTGTTTTATTACGTGTTCTAAATAGTAAAACATGGGATTAAAAGTTTTGTTATTTTAGTTGAATGATATTTTGTTTTACATACACGATAAAAAAATACTCAAAATAAATTTTTGTTAAGTAGATTTATTCTATAGATTTTCTCGTTTCTAACTCTGCATTTCTATTTGGGTTTATTCAACTTAAAACGCTTTTTGAACTCAGGAAAAACGATGGTATAAAGACATTTTGTAACTATATTCGTAAGGGTGTTATGTTAGTTTTTTTCTCTACAGGGTTTTCTTTTATTCGTATATTTTCTACAAATTTTTCTTTTCTCGTGTAGGTAATATAGAGGTATAGTAATTGTAAAAAAAAAAAATCGAATTCGATGTTTTGACGAATTGCCACGTTTTAAACCTCTGGAATTCCAAAGTCACATGTTTGGAAAATGTCCTTGTGATAAAAATAACTCAAAACGCTTTGAGCTTGACGGTGGAAATTTAGTATACAGTCTTTATTCCAAATTTAAAAAATTCTCTAAATTTTGTGTAAAAGCTGTCCAAATGAAGTCCGATTGTCCAGCCATTCGAATATTAGATAACACAATTACAAAATGAAGAGCGCTAGATAAATAAAATTCGGTTCGCAGATTTAACATCTGTAGGATAGGCAATTGCCATTTTTTGACCCAAATTAAAGTATTCTCTCTATCTGTTGGTCTGTACTTTCAGAAACATGAAAACGCAATGATTTAAATTTATCAAATTTAATGAGATTTTGTGACTACAACTGCAGTTTTGGAAAAAATTTCAGTAATTCAATTTGGGCTTATATTAACTCCAAAGATGACATAATGGATTTAGTAAAAATGTTCAAATGCCACCAAAAGTTAATATTTTGTAATTAGTGTGCACTAATGCCATGTAAGCTTTGTCTAGCATTAGAATATGCGAGAAGGTTTTGGGAAGACCATTCCTGTTGATTTACTGTCATTTTAAATTTTATTAATGTATTGTTCGAGTCTGTATGAACTGATACTATTTTTATTTTAATTGTACTACTTATCCCGAACTGTATATGACTAATTCAATGAAAAAAGCTAAAGATAAATTTCTGCAAAGTAATTTATAATCTCGAGACAGAAATTACACTACTGTAGTCATCCAGCTATTGGAAACATCCTATGATAATAGTAAGAACTGAAAAATTTTAATTAGTTTTTAGATTTATAATATATTTATTTATTTACTTACATGATATATTTTTTTAAATATCACTTGAAAATTTTCTATTTCAAATGCTGAATGAAAGGAAATAAAAGTGATTTGTCATTTTTTTCAGACTTTTTCGGCATCTTATAAAGAATCTGATGATCAAGTTAGTTATTTGTGATAATAGAATTATATGGTAGTGCAATAATCCAATCTTCCGCAATATACATATGAGGATTGTCAATTAGATAGGATGATTTGACACTTTTATCTTGTACTGGTTGAGAAATAATGACCTGGAGGGCAAATATATGAAATAAAGAAATTCTTAGAAATAAGTGTAAAAATGTCTTGCTGAAATTTCAGACTTTTTTGTGACATATTTTAAGTCCAAACGTTTAGTTCAGCCATTAACGTATCAGCTGGCCTTGATTAAGTATCTGATACTTAAAATGATAAAATGGGAATGAAGACTTGAAAATCATCTGTGACCGAATTCAAGTCCTTTCCAAAGGAGGTACATCCCGTCAGTAGAAGGGGGGCAACTGGTCTCAAAATCATAGCTAAATTCTCGAGGAAAAATCAAGATTTGTTTACATATCCGGCGATTTCTCATATAAACATTCGTAGCGCCGCTCTCCTTTAGTTTAGAATTAGTACTATATATTTGGAAGGAAATAACATTTTTAAGCATAAATAACAACAGCATTTCCAGAATAATTAAAATTTCATCCGCAAAGATTTCTTGTGTACATATGTTCGCATGTAATTATAATTCTGCTCTATTTTGCCTAATTTGCTTAAATTCCCAAAAAAGAACTAGCTATTGTTTTTTCAAATGTGTTCTCAGATAATGAAATAAATAAATAATACTTATAAGAATATCAGAATTCTAATTATTGAAATTCTAATTGTAATTTTTATTGCTTTTTAACGAAGCTATTGAACGATTTTTATTGTTTTTGGTTCTAATGATCGGTGAAGAACCGAAAATTTTTTTTGAAGTCTTTGCAATAGGTAGTCTTTCTATAGGTATATACTTAAAAAGGAAGAAGTAAAGCATACGTCGAAAGCTAAAAAAAAAATCATTTTACTTTAATTCGATTCGAACTGCAACCTTAAAAAATTGCATTAATCTACAATAGATTTCCAGTACCGTATGCGAATCTGTTATCAAAATTAAGAGCATCCTTCCACGTGTCTGAAAGAACAGACCCTAAGGAAGTCTAAACATATTCTTCTTCCATTTTAAGTGACAAAAATTTCCTTAGAACAGTCTCGTGTCCTTTTGACAGCTTTTCCTCCATCCTTCTGGTCACGTAATTCTTTGAGAACCAGATTTCTAATTCAATGCACAATTCATAATCTTTTATTTGATATAAAAAAAAAGCAAAAGATTAATATTTGCAGACGAGACAAATCGAGGACGCGTAATTCAGAACGGTCGTAGAGTTCTGTAGAAAAGGCAAATCGTGGTCGGAATATCATGAGAATTTATTTAAAATTGCAGATAAGCGACTTAAAAATTAATACTTTTTACAAAAAAATTCTGAAATGTTTAGAATATAGGTCGAGATAGACGACTTCAAATAATACCGAGATCATGATTGATGCTCTGCAAAAATACACGTCTAAAGCGTCTTGTATCTCGGATGTGAGAATTCGATTACCATAATTTCGAATCATATCCAACTAAATATTCACCGTTCACGCATTTTTAAGTCTTGTTCCTAAGATTTGAAACTTGTTTTCCCTAAAATCATATTTGAGATTTATGATCAGTAGAAATCCTACTAATGTCGCTGTACCCGTACATATAACTACAACCCACTTTGATCATGTCTATCCGATTAAGTCATATCATTGACTCACCTGGAGGGACATGGATTATAAATACTAAATTATTGGACAATCGAAACAGCGGAAACTAAAATTGAGTCTTACAGGCCATCACCGGTCACTGTACAATCCTTTCCTAAGGAAACACGTCTCGTCATCAGTGGGAAGAGCCATACTCCCACCTTTTCGTATTCTCTCCAGAGTGACATCCAACTACAATGATGGAAGCCTTTCATCCCCTTTTCGAGGTGCCTCCCCTGGGGAAAATCTGTCTGATTAAGTATATGATCAAAATAACCTTCCTTCCACCGGCCACAGTACAACTCTTTCTTAAGAAAAGTACATTCCGTCATCAATGGGAATAGCCAGACTCCAACCTTTTCGTGTTCTATCCAGAGTGGCGAGATCCAACCACTATGCCGGAAGCGTCTCATCCTCTATATAAATCAGGCATGCGATTCTGAAAATAAAAATTAGAATATTCAATTTCGATTTTTTTTTAATGTGAAAAGATAAACTAATAATATCTTTTTTAGAGATTTAACAAGAAAGTTTCAGAGTGAAATTGTCGCTGGTTTTTTGGGAAGTCAAAAATCGATTTATGTTATATTCTAGTTAACTTACCCGGAAAAGCTTAGAATTAACGTATGCGTATTAGATATGACGTACTTTTATAGCCGGCATCCTGGTATGGGTAGCACGTCTTCCCCGTAACCTGGGCGTCCTGGGTTCGAATCCCGGTTCGAGTATGGTTGTTCGTCGTCTACTCTATCTGTGAGATGTGTGAATGTACCCCCTTATAAAAATTCGCTATGCAAGCGAATGTGATGCGGGAGTAGCCAAGACGTACTCTTGGCCCTAGTTGGTGTTATTAAAGCAATAGACGCACTCTCGGCTTAAAATTGCTACCTTCGTCAGCGGGCATGTTTATGTCAAGTGTCATTAAAAATAACAACAACGTACTTAAAATCTTATAATTTATTAATTTTTATCGTCTAAAAGCTTTACTACTTACGTTTATTTGTAATTAAAATATCAATTGAACCAGAAATTTTTTAATAATCATCGGTAATTTTAAGTTATTAATATACATTATATTGTAACTGCACAAGTTGTTCTGAAATACTGAAGTATAAGAAAGCCTGTCTTAATTGGAACAATTTACCGTAACTTAAGTTTTAAGCATGATTAAATAATTACTGTAATTAATTTGATCTTAATGGGCATATACGTTGTGGAGAACAGATTTCATTCCCTATAAGGTAAACAAATTCTTCTTTTACCCAGGTTATCATAAAAAAAAACTATTTTTACATGTAATTTAAAATTACCACCTTGCAAAAGTCGGGTCGAAATGCAGATAAAAACGATATAATTTTGGCAAAATACGTATTAAAATATAGGAGAAAAAAATAATGGTAGAATAATTCAAAGTATAGAAAAGGCAACATTTTTGCTGATTTCTAATTAAAAGAATGTTTAATTTTTTCTTTGAAAAATTGACAGTATTCTTTCTTATGCGCAGTTAACAAGTTTATAGAATTTGGTTAAATTCGGCGTACTTGCTTAGGGGGAGATGTCGAATATGTATACATTCACATCCATACATTGATTATATTGCAATGGTAGAAACGTGAAAGCAACATGAGGCTGAAAGTTGCATCAAAAGTACTCTGTCGTGCGCACAATCAACTTTATTTTATCGGGGAAAAAATATAAAAAAAATGCGCCACTACATTTCTCACACAAAGTGTCCTCTTGCCTGTTTATAGCTTTTGTAAGGAAAAAAATTGTTTGCTATTTCGTATAAAACAAAGTTTACAGATTTCTCTTTCTCTTTTGATGCTATTGAGAAACTGCAGCATTCAGTGCTCCTTTACACACGAAATAAACACGTGATGGTCGTGACAACATCGGCGGCTGGTTTGGGGGAGGGACTACGTATGCAAACGAGGAAAACTGAGCACGCGCAAGGTGGAAAACCGTGACTAGTTAGATTCGAACTTCTTCCAAGCGAATATTGCGCCGAAACCGCGTTTCATGTTTTTGCTGACGACTAACTGCCTGTTCCACTTGATAGATCCATGTGACCTATCTATCTCGGGCTTCCTCGTAAAAAAAGCTCTGCTGCAGCCAGCAGCAACTTGTTATTGAAGTCGCTAGAGGGAAAAGGAAAAATAAGAAATCGTAATCTTCGGATCTGGCATCAGTGCTGGCTTTCCAAACGTTTCAGCTGGTTGTGTGACAGGCTGGTGTGTTTGTGTGTGTTGTCATTCTGTCGAACAGCCGGGTCGTGTTTGGTATCTGAAGCGGATTTTTTAGTGGTTTACTGTGCTACTGTGTCAAGATTTTGCTTCGTTGTACAGTGCGACGATAAAATTTGATTGAATCCAACATGTGCTAACTAAATCGGGTCCTTGGAATAAATACTCTTGTATATTTTATTAAGTTCAAATGTTTGGAAATTCAATATAAAACAAAAGTTTGATTAAGTTTATAAGAAATCATCAACGGTGCGATCAAGTATTTCATCTTCTGCACTATATCAATAATAATAATAATAAATTTACTTTTAACCAATATGAAATATTTGTGTTAACTTGTGAAGAATCCTTTCCTCCTTATACTGAGTTATTCAGGATGTTGACGAATAATCGATAATCTGCCAGTTGTGTTTGCATTTCTGATAAGCAAGAGATAGAATCGTTTGTTTTTACGAAAAGGTGATATCGCCTAATTTATTTTACTCAAACGATAAAAGATCATAAATAGGTGTGGTGTCCTTTCGCTTTCCTGCTTTATATTTTTTATCTTGTTTGTTATGTGCCATTCTGGATATTGTGTACAATGAGTAGAACTAAGTGCGACTCATCTGTCAACTCTAATCCGTGGTGCCAAGATGATTACAGAAACGGATCACAATTTCGTGGTAAACAATTATCTTCCATGTTCACAACAACCTGTGATGAAACATGGGACCAGGATCAGAAATTCAGTCCTGGGCAGGCTGAATCTAAACTAAACAAATACAGCCTTGTGATTGTCTTGCCATCTGGTACCAACGACCAAAATCATGACGCCGAAAAATCACCAACGCAGAGTGGTATAACCAACGTCCAAATGGATTCTGGAATCGGATCTATGTCTCCATCACCTCCAAAGACGCCAACTCCAGATTATGATTCATTAGAGGATTCATATGAGGAGCATCATTCACCAGTTAGTACCCAAGGAATACCAATTCCGAAAAAAGTAACTTTTTCAATAGTCGATAATGGTGATGATTCTCCGATGCAAGAATCGAGATATTCTAAATCTTCTTGGCGGGACATACTGATGCATGATCCATTGGAATCTCGCGACCATTTAACTTATTGTTATCGGCAAGATTGGGTGAATGGTGAAACCAAGTCCAAATCCAAATCGAAAAAGTTGCCTAAGCATCTGTATTTGTCCACGACCATTTTGAACGATTTGGAACAGATTTCAGAAAGGTCTTCTAGGTCTGAAACGAGACCAAAAAGAGGTACCAAGCTTGTACGTCGCGCTAGCTCCTTGGATCGTTTTGAAGAACTTCGGTACAGTTACCGATATCAAGATTGTATCCCTTTGCTTTGTGATCCGGATCCTTTGAAGACACCGACTACGAACAGCGGAAAACGAAAAAGTGGTCGAAAATCGAGAATACCAAAATCAACAGAGAGGTAACGTTTCCTTAATTATGTATGCTTATTAAAGTTCTTCAACTTTTCCTAAATTAAAACGTAAATTATTTTAGGGTGTGATGTTATTTCATTCAGCAAATATCATCGAACGTAGTGTTTTATTCGTAGAAATGCATCTTTTTATTGTAGTAACTATATACTATACTTTTTGTACATGACTACTTCTTATATACAGCCGAGCATCCCGCCACCTCTGATGTACATGACTACTATTTTTAATTGCATGTCTCTATTTTAATTATTTGAAATTACAGTTTTTAATTTGCCTATGGTCTTTTTGCTTAAATTTGTATTTAAAAAGTATAGATATTTAAACATCAATTTATAATGTTAAAAAAGTTATCTGTCTCGACTGTTTCTCCCTACTTCTAATTAGATTATAACTTCCATTTTAAGAATGCGTTATCTTTTTTATTTACTGAAGAATCCATAGAATGCTTAAGCTGTTTGTGGATTATTTTCTATTTTTTTATTTCGAATAATAGCATTTTAAAGAATATAATCTCATCTCCTAAATTAAAAAAAAAAACTATTTTTGATAGTACTCAGGGATTTGAAAGTTAAAACCTTGAATTTCTTTTTTTGTGGGATATTTTTTACTAAATTCATTTTTTTCCCTCTCAGTTTGCGATAATGTCATTTTATTTTTTTTATTAAGATATATTTTTTATTATTCGATCAGTTTTTCGTGATTTTTAAATTGTTTCTTTATTGCAAATGGATTTTCTTCGTAACCTTATGCATAACGCAGATTAGCTGAAGATAGTTCTTGCGTACCTAATCTCGATCGGTTTATTCATATTTGATCATGAAGTTCAGATCTCTCGCCAACGATTGACAACTAGGACTAATTATGAGTTGTTTTTAAATTTTCTTTAATTTGATTTTTTTACATTATTATGCTACAGATTATTACAGATATTAAAATAATGCAAGAGAAAGTTAAAATTTTAATCGCAATATCAATGTTTTCCTTTTTACCGATCATTTTAGCCTGAAAATAAGTTTCTTTCGTTACTTTGTACTTTTCTTTATATATATATTAAGACTTTACTTAACTGGTTTAAAATGTTACTACGTTTTAATCGCATTTATTTAGTCTAGTCTGAATATATCCTGGCGTTCTTTGACCGTAACTAACTATTTCCTTATTAATAAGTTATCAATTATTTCTGTTTTTATAATTTCGAAGACAAAAAACTTCGTTTGCTCTATAAATTTATGCTTATTTAATCTTATATATAAAGCTAATGTGTTAATATTTTGTCCTTATTACTATTTTTTTAATGTTCTATTCTACAAAAATTAAATTACACGCTCTACACATTTTAAGATTGAAGACAAATGCATTTTTAATGTATAAATTATTGCATTTTTTCCTATCATTCTAAGAATTTGCGGCTTTTGTTTGTTTTCCGTTTTATTTATTTGACATTCCATATGGCTCGATATTTGTGACGGCATTTCATTTCTGACGCTCGTTTCATGATGCAGTTTGAAGTTTTTAATCTTCAAGGTCAAAGATCTTTTCAAACATAGCAGGTGTCTATCTTAAATATATCATAAAATCGCACAGTAATAATATCAATAATGGTTGTGAAAAAGTGTCTAGATTTAAAGTCTGTATGTATCATAAAACATTTCTTCACTGATGAAAAGGAAAGATTTATTGAATAATGTAAATTAGAAAATTTTATGACATATTATTATATTTCCATCTATTTTTAAAAATAATTGGAAAAAATAAAAAGTGTTAAATTAGGCTTAATCCAATAAGATATTTTGAATTTCATTTCAGCACAAATGAACATTTTAAAAACTTTGATATTCGCGCTGAAAAAAATTGGCACTGTTCATCGTACTTTCTTTTACCTAAATTTGTAACATTTTTTGGGCATAATATTTTAAGCATGTTCTCTTCCTTAACGTAATTCGTATTAAAAAAAATTCTTGAGTAAAAGCACCTATTCTGAAAAACTGAAATTGCTAATTTAGTATTTCGTCCAAAAATAATTTCATTAAAAAATTCAGTTGCAAACATCAATTTTTACTTTCTCTTGTATAGGTTTAGTTAGTTATCCCGTTGTAAAGAAACACTAGGGGTATTTTGGGACGGACCTCGTCATTTTGAACCACGGTCAAATGACGAGGACGACACCTGAGATGGCACCATCCCCCTCTCCACACCACACCAGCAGGAGGTACTTTTACATAGGGAAAATATAATAATCATCAAATTCGAACTCGAGATTCTGACGTATCTTCGTGTAACAGACCTGAGTTCGAACTCGTAGTTCTGGGAAATGTTCGATTGTCTGTAGGTGACAAAAATAACTCAAAAGCGCTTTAATGTAGACGGTTAAAATTTTGCATTTGATCTTAACCCCAAATTTGCAGATTTCTACCAAATTTTGGTTAAAATCTGCTCATAGGAAGTTCGGCTGTTCGAATATGTTACAATAATAGTTAAAAAGCGAAGATAACTAGACAGAAGAAATTCGGTATGCAAATTTAAAGTCTTTAGTGTAGACAGACGCCTGACAAATTTTGAGTCATATCCATGAATGAGTTTGTTTGTTAATCTGTACTTTCAAAACATATAAAAGCAATAATTCGGAAACACAATTATTTAAATATATTAAATTTGATTTGAGATTTTGGGACTTACAGCTGTAGTTCGAAATATCAAATTTCATTTTAAAATTCTGTTCAATCTTCTGTTTCAATCTCTTTATTAAATCACGCCTAAAATACAAATTCGATTTTTGCATACTGCTAACACGTCTCAGGAATTCATCTAGACTAAAATAGAACGATAAAGTCAGTAAAAATGCTGAATTCATGTCCAAATTTAATATTTCATAACTATTACTGTACGCCAGTGTCAAATAAATTCATGACAAAATTTAATATTTAATAACCATTACTTTACGCCAGTGTCATATAAGCTCTTGCCAAAAATCAATGTTTCCTTATTGTTTCTGAATACTAGTGTCACGTTAGACGTTCTCTGGTTTGACAAGTTTATTTAAACCAGATAATGTCTGAGAATGTGAGAAAGAAACTCCGACTGTTTCAGTTTCAGAATTCAAGCGCTTTGCAGCAGAAAACAAATTTCGAATCTGCAAAGAAATCTCAAGGCTCCCCCTAGGAAACTTTTCCTTGTAGAAATATTTTACCTGCAATTGAAATACGGTATGACCTAACGTGCCCAAAATATAATTAAATTAACCCCCCGTTCGTCAACAATGACAGGTTTCATCAACTGGGATTAGGTTTTTCTTTCATCTTGGTAATCTTCCGCACTTTTTCCGCCTGCTTCCCAGCACGCTAATAAGTGAAACTGGTTCTGATCAGACAGTTGTCCCATTCCCTGGCGAATTTGCAAGAAGGAAAACAGTTGCGGAAGTGGTTTAAACTCACTATGAATTCGGAACAATTGGTTATTATAGTGAATATCAACTTGTTAAACTTTATGCTTAACCCTGCGAAATCGCGTAGTGGTACCCAAGAGAACTGAATGCATGTTCTGATCGGGATTGAATGCCTTTTCATTGGGTATCGACGGGATAAAGAATTTTAATCAGTCTATCTTTGGTCTTTATCTTATTAGCTTCCATTTTATAAACATTAAATTTTTTTAATCTTTGATAATTTGCATTTAATTTTTGCCAAATCGGTTTTTCTACAAAGAATCGTTATTTTGTAAACTATCATTTTTTTTTTTATCGATTTATGGAGCAAGGCATATAGCACGGGTTTTCCCTAGTCAACTGTATCAAATTAAGAATTTAGAAGGTGAAATAATATGGAGACATCTCCTAAAGATTTTGGCTTATTAAATTTCTTTCAAGTTTCTCGTTCAAAGAAAATTTTGTAATTGACATAAATTTGATCTTATAATTTTTTTGTCTCTGCGTTTTCAATATTCTGCATCTAAAACCAGAGTCATGCCTTACGCCCAAATGAAACTGTCCCTCTTCAACCGATTTTAGAATTTGTGATTTGTGGACATTAATCATGGCTGAAAATGCCAGGAATGCTTTGACTTATTTTCAAATTCCCATGCATGAGCGTTTTGTGATTCATAATGAAATAAATAAAACCGATTTTGTATTTTACCCTTCTTTTATTCGAGCAATTGAAGTAAAAACAAAACAGAGTAATTGTTTTAGTATTGTCAAATTTTATTTGTGACATCTTAATAAGCCTTTGCTATTTTAAGTAATCTTGTGGCAAATTGTATTGTCACACCAATGTGGAGAATTCCATCAAAGATCGAAACTGCGATATTATGGTTCTCATCCGCGTAACATATCCACTAGATAAAAGTGATCATCGCAGTCCAATGGCTGTTATTAGCTTAAGTACCACCACAATCTTGTTTAAATGAATGCAACAAGTACAGGTAGACCAATGGCCGACCCATTGAAAAATTTGGTTCAAAATTTAAGATCTACATTTTAGATGTTGAAGCTGGATGTAAATTTTATCCATTAAAAAATCCATTTAGTTGTCTATTTTATTGTGCCCATTCTCCCAATAAAATAGTGTAGACAGACAGACTAGTAAACTTTTTGTGAATAAATTCCATTCTAAAATTGAGAAAAATTTCAAATTTGATGCCAATGCCTAATTTGTTTTTCATCTCGTATTCTCGTATTCATTCGTATATCTCAGTCTTTTGGAGTAACATTGTTCATTAACAAAAAGGCTGACATAATTTCAAAAATGCGTTTCAGACTCAGTTTAAGTCTCAAATATGGAGATTCGTTAAAATTTTGAGATCAAACTTTTTGATGATTAGATGCCTAAACGACTGTGCATATGCGAACAGATACAGTATTATATGACTAAAAGACTATGCATGGGAGAGCAGATGCAATATTATAAGACTAAATTACCATGCATATGTGAACAAATAGAATATTATATGACTAAACGAGTATGAATGAATGACGAAATGAACTACATATCTGTAAACACAATATTATATGACTAAATGGCTTTGAATTTATTACGAGATAAACTACACATACACAGATAGAATAGCTCAAATACAGGAGATTGGTAATCAGTAACGTATGGTCATTACATCAAATATTTAAAAATTGTTTAAAGTTTTTAAATATAACTTTTTGATGTTTTTCTCATTTTTGAATTGCAATATCGCTAATTTAAACCTCCCCCTCCCTCCTTTTTTTCTTTCTTTTTCCCTGTGGCCTTTTTTCCCCCTTTTAACAAGATATAATCTGATGTTACACAGTAAAAATCATCTGTAGATACTGTATTATGTAATAGTTAAGTTGTCTGAAGCAAGAAAAATAAAATGCTTCATAAATCTTTCTGTGTCGCTTTGACTTGAATCGGTTTCTGCTTCTGCTCTTGCTCGGAGAAAACTATTTAATGCGGAGTTCCCATTGTTGAGTTGTCGTTACTCCGTTTTATAGTCAGCCGCTAAACTGCAGGCACCGTTACAGACTATAAAGCAGAAGTTTAATTGCATGCGTTGAAGTTTATAGCTGTTTTAGCAACTAGACTTAGCTTTTTATACCGAATTCATAGGCTTCGTTAGTTCTGCCTTTAGAAGTTTTCTGCTTGAAGTTTAGTTGAGATCAGCTGGAATATCTAAAACAAAAAGTATTGAGATTTTACAAATAGTTATTATCTGTAGAGATAAACATGACGATTTATCCAAAAAAATCGAAATATTTACTATATATTTTCCATTTTTTAAAAATAGTTTTTCTAGGGGAAAAAAACATTTGCTTTAAAATATCATCACCGTAACAGAAACATTCTTACATATCAATATATAATTAGAATAAAATACTTTTTTCGAATATTATAGGCACTTACGCACAATTTTTTTACTGTTATTCTCACCTGACCAAAAACATATTTTCATTTTCCTTTTGCCTTAAGTCTCTTTTAACTATATATTGATACTTAACAATTTTTATACGTGTATTATCTGATAACATGATCCTGTTTTCGTTAGGAGGATTTGAATAATTGAAGATAACAAATAATTGAAGCTCGAAATCGAGTAGGCAATGAATAAAGCATAAATAGCAATATTCATCAACATCTTTTAACCGCATATATTTTTTACCTGCTTTTACAAGTATTACATTATTATTATATATGCCTCTTTGAAAGCAAATGCGTTTTTTAAATGACGTAGAACTATGACATCATAGCCGTTTTAATGGAATATAATTTTTTTGGTGGAAATGAAATAATTTAATTTTTATAATATGTTCAAAAAACTTCATTCGCGTTTAATAACAGTTTTGATAAAAGTATTTTCTCTTTCCCCCAGTGGGGAATTATCACTACATTCATTCTTAAATGGGAAACATTGAAGGATTTCATTCCTTTTCTAAGATTAATCCATTTTGAAACTGTTTTATAATCTCAGAAATTAGGAAATAGCAGTTTCTGTTTACAAAAATATTGTTTTAGTAAACATTCTATATAAATTAATATGTTTAAGAATTTATTGGTAAATAATTTATCATTTGGAAATGGCATATATATAGAGAGAGAAGGGAGGGATAGAGACCGATAGAGAACTCTCGTGATTATTTCAATTTAAACTGGTTAATTTTTTTAAATTAATTAAGGCAAATAATAACTTTAAAAATAATAATATTCTCACCTGGTAATCTGAAATTTGCGATCGTGGATTTCATTTATTATTGGTTAATCTCTTTGAATTTCTTTAATTTACAAGCTTAGATGTGAAGATAAGATTTGTTTATATTTTGGGCTAATCGAAATGGGGCCATAAATGAGAAGTTTCTTTAGAATATTTAAAAACATCGGGTGACAATCCTGAAATCCAGAACACTTGTTTGACATTAAATAACCTGATTCTTTGTTATAATTATTCCAACATGATGAACAAATGATCACGCAAGCCTCTTGCAAAATGTATAGAGGAATTGTTCAAAACATCTTTTTTATCATTTTGCTATTTCTTTTCATCTGCCTGGGGACATATACATTGTTATGCAAGACAAGCATGATCGCACGTCATTTTATTTATGTGATTTGTCTAATACAGGCATGAGTGATTGTGTGCGAAGGCTGAGATGTTTATTTGAAGATTTTTTTTTTCAAAGTAATTATTTTTTTACCAAAATTTGTATTGATATTTTTCGTTATGAAGTTTTCTTACAATTAAACAGATATAAATTTTAAAAAAATTTAAATATGAGATATTAACCTAAGACATAGCATCTTATAAATATGCACTAGAATTTTTTATTTCAAATGGGTTTTCTTTTACTTATCTATTCAATAAGGATTCAGTTGAATAATCCTTTCTGTTAATTTTTAACTTTTTGTCTTCTCAAAAGTAATGATGATTAGATGCTTATATTCTGCTGGTCGCACGCTCAAAATATTTTTTTTAATTAAAATTAACGTATTTACTTTGGTTGGCAGCCAAAATAGAAGTAGAGATCTTAATAAAAATTGATTCACATTTTTTCTTTTTTTTAAATATATTATATTATGCCTGATGTGTATTATACCTGAAATATGCATGCAATGCAATGGCCTGTCGGTGGAATTACTCAAGATTAAAACATATTTTAACCCTTAGCTCTCCGAAAAGTAATTCGATGCACAAATATTTGCCGAATAAAGACTTGTTTATTGTTCCTAAAAATTAATATATATGAATTTTTTTAATGTTGAATTTTTCCAAGTAATTAATCTACATATTTTAACCACTCTTAAGTATTTTTACCAGTCAAAATTTAAGGAAATGATTAAATAAAACATCAAAATGATGCACTGCCTTAAATGGTGCAAGAGAGATGACATCGAAATGTTAAGGGTTAAAGTTGCATGAATTTCGAATGCAACAGTTTTCTGAATAATTTTTAGTGCTGTACGTTAATCCTTTTTTTTTATTATTTGTAAATAAACTATGAGATGATTGCTCTTTTGATCTGAAAGCACTAGATCATTGTTATTGTTTTAAAGACAAAGTAAACAATTTCAGCTATTGTTTTAAGTATATTTATAAAATAGTATTTCTGATATTTGTAACTGCTTTTACAGCAGTAGGTAAAAATATTTGAGTTAATATGCATTAAAGTAAAATATGATTATTTATTTTGCTTATTTGATGTGTTTTACCACACAACTGAATCGGGTTTTTTTTTTCTGGGAATATTTCTACTTTCTGCCTTTTTCTCCTCAGTAAGAAATTTTGCAATATACCTAATACTCTTTAATGATTATTTACTTCTGTTCAAAACCACTCCAGTACAAATCGGAGACGTTTTTATATAAAGTGACAATATCGTGAATGTCTCATTTAATGGAATATCAATGGAAAAGAGTATTTCTTTTTCAAAAGTTTTGGTAATATTGTAATGATTTTACATTTGTTAATTCAAAGTAACATTGGTAAATAATCTGAGTTTTTCGCGTATCATGGACAGAATCCATTTTTTTTACCCTTCTGCATAGAAATATTATAATTCCTGGATAGATATTATTGCCTATATTTGCCGTATATCGCCTATTTATATGTAAATGGTATAATGCAACTCTATTTATGCGGCATATGTTGAGCTCTGCCCCTTAGAAATGGCAGAAAATAAACTTGAACTCGCATAAATTACGGTTTACGTTTTTGAGGATTAAATTAGGGTTTGACATTTTTTCAAACCCGGTTTTCCAAAACGCCTGGATATTCCAATTTTCAAAAAAAAAAAAAAAAAAAAAAAAAAAAAAAAAACGATTCATCTATTATCTGAAGGTTTTAGGCGACGAGATGCGAATGTATTAACAAGTGAAGGTTTATCCGAATTTCTGTTGAATGAATTTAAAAAATTTGAACTCCGAAATAATTTTGAAATTATATGCTTTAGAAGAACGAATTCAAAAAGGAAGATGGGGGGAATTAGCAACTCTTTTACTGTAATTGCAAAATACTCAAAACATTTTTAGTTCAGCGAAGAAATCTAGTGTACTTTCTTTGCCTTCAAAAACCGAAATGATTAAGTTATCCGGAAAGATATTGACTAGAATATTTCCAAATATTTTATGTGGAAGCCGGTTCTGATGATGAGCAAATCGAAGAAACTACTATACTGATATATTATATAATATTCTGATAATTTTAAACTAGATTAAAGAAAACAATTAGTAAACTTTGTTAAAGATTACAAAAAATCCACGTCTTTTTCTGTGCCAAAATTTTTCTATTCACTGACATCATTTTTAAATGCATTAAATGTTTTTTTCTGTTTGCCTATAACTTTTTTTTTCAATTTCGTTATTTTTAAAAACTTTTCCTCAATGTACCAAATTATATTGATGTATATTTCACAATATTTATACAACTTTTTATTTTCAAAATAATGGCTTCAAATTTTGGATGACTGTCGAAATCTTTCCATTGTTTAAATTTTCAACTACCTAACTAATTTATGACCGCTTGTTTAGATGCTGACCGCTTACTTCGATAAGCAGCATTTTGAGCGGACTTTGATACATTGAAATTGTTCTTAGATTTAGAAATTAAATGTATTTTATAATATACTATATAAATTCTAACATTCTCTCCCTTTTTTTTTATAGGTAAGTGTCTCATTTCCATGTATTGACTTCGATTGTGTTATTATCTGTAAGTATTTGTCCATATTTTCAAAGTAATTCTTATAAAAAACGGGTGCTGTGAAAAAACATAGTAAACTCAAATTAACCTTACAAAAAATTAAATTTTCTTTATTTATTGTTTTTATATTTTCTTTTATATTTTGATCGATATATTTGTGAAACTGTTTAGTATATTGACAATGGTAGATAGTTTATATGATAGTAAATAGATAATTTATATGATATAATAAACCATCTAAATCTGAATGTCAGTCATTTAATTGATTTTTTTATTTCTTGAGATGTTTTAATGATAATTAAAGAAATCTGGATAAAGATTTTTAAAATTTGAATATTTTCTTTTGAGAAAAGATTTGGAATATCGATCTAACTATGAGTTCGCGGCTTAAATTTTCATCAGAGCATCATTTTTATATCCGATTATAACATCTATAGATGTTAGTCTTATTACCTGGAAAATGACTTCAATGAAAGGGTAACAGGTACTAACCCATTTAAGAGATTAGATGCATTGCATATCTTTTTGTAAAACATTTAATCTTTGGACAGTATTCTTTGATACTATTTATATTAACGGTTATATGGCATATTATAATTAACCTTTTTCTACCTATTGATATTGTTCACTATTTCTATATTTCCACTTCACTTCCTCAATTCAATGGACTATGAATACTATTTAACTTCTTCAGCTGCTGAAATGCAGCAGAAATCGATGCAAAAAAAATGAACGGCACTGTAATTGTTCGTAAGCAGTTATTGCAAACATGTTTCATCTTTGGCAAGCCATACGCAAATCACGATACACCATCAGTGGGTGAAAATTCTCTTGAATAATTGAAATAGATGTCTATAAAACCAATTAAATAACACATCACATCCCAGAGAATACATATTACCATCATTCAAGTTTGGAATAACTGCATTAAAAGAACTTCTCATGTCGGTCAGTCTGTTTAAAAGTCTTACTTTCTTGGATTAAACCCCTTCAGGTAATATCTCACACAATATCAATTAATCACTGATTATTCTGCGAAAAAAATAAAAGCATTGGAGTATTGATTTAACCATGACTTTGTGTCCTAAATTTTAATCAGGGCATTATTTTTATATTCGGTTAAAGCGGCCATAGTTTACAATCGTATTATCTGGAAAGTGAAGTGTACTTTGTAACAAGTACTACCGCATTTAAGGGATTAATTACGTGACATGCCGTTTTTTGAAACATTTAATCTTTGGACAACATTGAATAACATTCTTTGATACTATTTCTATTAATAATTATGTCATATTATAATCACTAACATTTCTCTATCCTTTGATACTATTTAATATTTATATATTTTCAATGTTTGTTATTTAATGGATTCGGATATTAATTCATATCGAACAGAATTATGCTAAATTGGTGCAAAAGGAATTGGCAAAACAATCGTTCTTGACAAATTATCGCAGACGTTTTTCAGCCTTGGCAATCCACACGCAAAACACGATACACCATCAGAAGGTGAAAAACCTCTTGTATAATTGAAATATAATAGATGTCCATGAAACCAATCAAATAGCACATCACATCCCAGATAATACATATTACCATCATTCAGGTTTGCATTAAAGGAACTTCTCGTGTCGTTTTGCCTGTCTAAGTCTTACTTTCGTAGACTAAAGCCCTTCAGGTAATATCTTACACAATAAACAACTGATTATTCCATGAAAAAAACTAAAAGCCCTGAAACAGTCCACGCCCGATCCTGGTCAATCAGCTGATGCCGAACTGGCTAATCTTCAGGTTTAACTCGATCTGGCTGTTCTATTTTTGTTTCTATTTCCTTCTCTAGGTCATCTTGAGTAATCCCAGATGATTTTTTATATAAACCTTCTACCTGGTTGTGGCTTTTTAAATACATATATTTTTTTCGAATTTGGACAAACCAATCCTACCTTGAAGGTCGTCAACCTTCATAGTAGGTTAGGGACGTAAGGAAGGTCGAAATGAAATAGATGCATCTCCCTTTCGTTTAGGTTGTTCCGTCTCTATTGCCTTTCTTGGTTTCCTGTTTGCGAGGGAATATAGCTGGAGGCTGCCTGAAAGAGTAGAAAGTTTCGCTTGGCAAAATTGAAAAACCTGATGTGGGCCTGAGTTTATAATCGATTTTGTATCTGAAAAGTTCTTCCTACATTATAATTGAAGTGTGGGTTTGGTAGTTTTATTCAGTTTGTACTTTCTCGCTTGTCGCCTTCCTGAAAGTCTATGAAAAACAATGTCCAGGCTTAATCTGTAACAATCCAAATAAAGATGTATGATTAGAAGGTAGTTGACATCAAGATCATTTAAAATATGGCAAAATCTATCTGAAGGCGAGTTGGTAATTGTATTCAATTTGTACTTTCTCGTGTGCAGCCTTTCTGAAATTCTATGAAAAATAACTTCTGTGCTTAATCTGTATCAATTCTAATAAAAAAATATATAAAAATGGAAGGTATTTGAAATCAAGATTATTTTCAATATAACTAAATCTGTCCATGTGATATAAAGCCAAACCAATAAAATTGGTGAATTGATACAGATCCCGATACTACACCTATAAATTTATATAACCATGCAAATATAATTCTTTATATATACAAAAATATTCTGAACCATTTTGAATCATCAGTTAAACTGAATATTAGACTCTTCTGAATAATGAATTGGTAAGGCCATTTATCTTTCAAAGATTAGAACATAACTTGGTTATAGAATAGCTATAACTTGTAAGAATAATTATTCGGTGATAAATCACATTGCATACAAAGACGTGTCTGAGACGCGCATCGAATTATTTAATATTTAATTTCTAATTTGCGATTAAGTAAAAAAGTATTAAATAATTTAAAATGAAAAAAGTCACTTGAAACGTATTATTGTTAAACGAATTAAAATAATAGTAAACATTCCAATTAGGAAGCTATTAAATCGTCATTTAATTGGGAAGTTAAGTAAATTCTTATGTCAAGTGCTTAATTATTAAAACCATAAAAAGTTGTCTCCATCCCGCAGTGATATCTGGATTAAATTAAATAACAAAATAGCCGCAAATAATATCTTTACTTTATAGTCAATGTCATTGCTTAAGGATCCTCATTACGAATGGTTAAAGCACCAATCACATAAAGAGATACGTTCTTAAACGAAACATTCCTTAATAGATGCAATGAACGCAATACTTTTTTTTGAAGGATGGGGTTGGTGAATTAGTGTTAAAATTTAATTCTCTTAGCATTTAAAAAAGTAGAATCATCGAGAAATATAATCATATTTGATTATGGTTTGAGTTGTACTTGAATTTCTTTTATATTTTTATTTAGGAAATTAAATTTAATTTTTGATAAAAATTACTGTAATCTATCAATTATATTAAGAAAACCTATTATCCGTTTCTTAATTGTCTGTTTTGATTTTAATAATTTTTATCTCGATCTATTTTGCGTAGACAAATTTTCAAACACCAAGTAAATCTGATATTTAATACTTCTCAATTTAAAAAATCAGTGAAGTTGAAACATGCAAATAAAAAAAAAATTCTGCGGAAAAAAAAATCAAAGAAATAATAATATTTAGAGTAGAATTATAACATGGTAGGGAATGTTTGATTTTGCTTCAAGCTAGTTGAAGGGTCTTTTGTAATAAGTGCAGACTATAAGAAAATTACTGAAAAATAGCAAGGAAATTACTGGTTAACTTGATCATTTGTAAGAACCTGTTTTCCTTCCTTCTTGTATTGTTGTTGACAGCGAAAATTTCCAGTTAACATTTTATCGTTATCGCTTTCCTTCTTTGTCGACATCTTCTTTCTTTCAAATTCTTTTGTAATTTGAATGAATCCTTTTTAACTTGGTTTTGGAGTTAAGTGTTCTTAATTAGCGGAGAATCAAGGATTTTATACCAGATCCCCCCCCCCCGAAACATCATCTAGATGAATGAGCATATGAGAAATCGTCTTTGATCTCAAACGTTTGTTACGCCCAAGTTTAGATGGGGGAATGCTGAATTAAATATCGTCAGATGCTAAGATGAAGAAGCTTTTGTCTTAAGCTGGACATTCATGATTTAAAAAATGGAATAGCATTTCATATTTCAGCCCATCCATTTAGATCGACCATCAATAAGCACTTTGCTTCCATCTCCTCAGTAGAATATCTTGCTAGAATCTTTGTACATCGTAACCCCCCTCTCCTACCTCTTTGCATCTTAAGCTCTCCATTCCCAACTCGGATCCATGAATTTTTCAGACCCAATGGTGCAATGGCAAGGAAGCAGTGACTATTTGGAAGGGTTTGCTTTACAAACATTTAATCAGGACCACATTGATTCCAGCAGTTTTTTTGTCCTGATGCTACATTTTAGTGTGAAGCCGTAACATTGATCTGACATGGGGTTATTTGGAATAAATAGTATTAGAGGACAAATAGAAAGGCAAAATGTATATTATCCAGTCCTTTAAGCTGTATATTATCCACTCTTTGTATGCTCTTTTTAGTGTGTATTATCTACTCTTTTACGGCACACGGGACAGCTTCCCTAGCCCCCAAATCAGAGGGGCGGAGGGCGTTCAAATCGAAAAATACCCTAGACAAGTTCTGTGCACGGTTCTTCATTATTGTAGTAGTGATATAAAAGGGAGCCCCCTAAGAAGTTTTTGCCCCGGGCTGCAATTGGGCCAAGTCGGGCCTGATATTGTCGACTATTTTATTATCTACTCTTTAAAGTGCATTATTATCCATTCTAACGTTGCCCATGGTCGACGTTGAGAAAAGGTGAAAAAAATTCATATTATTCACTCAAATTATCCCACTGCCACTACTGACTATCTCGATTCTGTATTAGAGAGGATTCAAGTCCTTATCCAAGAATTGCCATTAATGTAGGTTTCAGACTTACAGATACCCGACGTTATATATTATAGTACCATCATAGGTCAAGTAGCATTTCATTAATTTGACATGGAAGTGCAGAAATTTGACTTCGGTGTGACTTTATCATCAAAGGATGGTTCAGAATTAAAATTTCTAATCTCAAAATAACCTGTTCAACTTCAAAATCCGATATTAAATCACTTCAACATATAAATTACAAAAACAATATTATTAAAATCTATTATTTCTATTTTATGAACCATATCTATACTATATGAAGAAATTCCTGTGGCATTAAAGCCAATTACTTTTTTTTCTTTTTTTTTTTTTTTCAAATTCACTCGCATCATCTATTATTAAACTTTCTTATTATTCTAGGCAATTTCAAGCATTTTTACGAAATAAATTATACATTCCGATACTGACAAGGCAATTCATTAGATCGAGGGTTTTGCATTTAAAAACGTCTCCATGAATAACAACTCGTCTTCCCTCAGTAAGTCGATTTAACGAGTCAAATTCATGTGCGCATTTCTTCGGTTAATGAGCTAGGGAATATAAATTGGATTAATGGTAGATCCTCTGCGTCATGGGGGAAAAATCAAATATTCAAAATGTAATCATCGTTACTTGCAACAATCCCCAATCGATTCGATGCTGGAACAGAGTGACATAACCCAATTATTCTTGGCGCTTGGCAGTGAGCTTTCTGCGAAAAAGATAAAAAAAGAAACCGCCTTTTTCTCCCTCTTGGATCCTGGTACATCGTATCCTGGTCTGTCTATCTTGACACACTGACTTTCTTTCCGTTTGTCCCTTAATAAATAGAATTTTCGCTTTAAAATTTTGACCTTATTCAGTTTGAACGCAGTTTTACTTTCACAACACATTTTTTTTTCTGCGATAATAAAGTTATGAATCTTTTTTTTCTCTTAATTATTTGAAGGTATTTTATGGGTCTATTTTTTATCTCTTTCTCTTTGCTTTAGTTGGCACCAAGAGGCATTTTTGACCAATTCAGAAACCAAAATGTTGATTTGTGAGATTTTATTTAAACCTTGTAATCGAAATGAGTGCCAGATGTGGGTATTGAATTACAAAATGTTTGATTATTAAATTTGTTTTGTTTTTTAAACTAATATTTCCGATGTTCTTTCCAGTTTTAAATGGACGGAAGTAACTGTGAATATCTGAAATGAAATTTGTTCTTTAATAATGAATTCAAAAGAACTCTCAGTTCTCAAGGATTTAAAAAAGAATTAATTACATCTTATGTAAAACTACTTAATTTCAATTCCTCCACTTTTCCGTATGTAACATTACTTGATTTCCATTTATGTTATCTATGATTCAAGTACTTTAGAGTTTAACCCACCAAGCGGCGGAGACGTCTTTTTCTGGAAGGCACATCCCCTCCGAAACGGGCGTAACCGTGTTTTTTCGCTCTGGTCAGTTGTTTCCGAGACGGGCGCAAACGGTTTTTTCCTACTTTCAGTTGAAGCGTCGAAAAGGGCGAAGACGTGTTTTTTCTACTGTGCCGTCCCCCTCCGTTAATGACCTTCTTGTCAGTGATAGATTACTTTACGATAACCCCCTAAAGAGAGCCGCCTAGAAGCACTTAGCGGTCATAAAAGAATTCTTTATCGTTAAATGATTTAAGTAGGAAGTATTTCATGTGGTTTTCGGAAACTTATGAGAAAAAAATTCTTTTCACTAAATTTTACTTACCAAAATAATAACTTATGAACTCCTTCCTTACTAAAGAAAAATATTTCTAAATATATTTTCCAGTAAAATGTTGCTATTAAACAATTTTAAAATACGTCTAACGCCTTCAAAAAATAACAAAAATAAGAGGAATTTATTTTATATAGTTATTTAACTATTTTGCCTCAAAATTCATGACATGAATACGTTGACAGATTTTCAGTTAAGAAATCAAGACTGTTTGTTAAAATTTAATTTTTGACCTAAAAATGTTTCAATTTTCTTTTTCATTTTTTAAAAAAAATACGGCATAAAGACTTGCAAGAAATTTCATGTTTTAATTTAATTACTTGTGTTTAAATTAATTTTTTTGTGTTTTATTTAACTTAATTCTCAGTAATGTAAATTTATATTATAGCTTCCGAATCAAAATTTGTAGTATATTTATAATAGGCATATTGTTAAATTCGTTTTTTGTAAATCGTGAGAAGCGAAAATCACCAAAAAATTAGAAAACAGCTAGAAAACAAAATAAACAAAAAATTAAACAGCTGGTCCTGGATTTATAAAATTTGGTACATAATTACTTCCTGACCAATAAATAATCAATAATAAGAATCTTTTTTAAAATTTCTAATTTCTTATTTATTAAATCTTAATTTAAATTTAATCAAGCAGAAAAGCTTATTGGCAATTGTTGTGTCACATTAAAATTCAAAAGATTAACTTTCCGAAGACAAAATTTTAGTTTTCGGGACAATTTTTATTCCAGTTTTATAAACAATTCAGAATTTTAGAAATAATTTGTAACATTTCTTTTTTATAAAAATGAAGTTGAAATCAATTTTGTTATTTTACCGTAACGTTCCGTCGTTACTTTCTTAACGTTGAAAAACAATATCTGCTTTTTTTAAACAGTAACTTCAGTTAAAATTTTTAAGAACTTTTTAATAGCTTATTTAAACAACTCGATGTATGAATCTTTCGCATGATATGCCATTATTGATGAAATCAAGATTAACGGCATCATAAAGACTTTAATGATGAATGAATGAATGTTTTAATGAGCACTTTAAAATATTTAAGTTATAATAATTATAAACGATTTTTTAAATGTGACATATGAGATACTTTATATTCATTGCAACTAATCCCAATTCGGAATAATAGTTCTCTAAAACTATTTAAAAAATTTTCTATAATTTCAAATGATATCATACTAATAGTTTCAAAATATTTGCAAAGATTAAATTTTGAAAAGAAAAAAAAAATCTTACGTTTTAGTGATTCTTCCTGGAGTATCATGAAGAAATAGGAATCGTCAGCGCAATGATTATAATCAAATGAACATTAGCTTGAAAATAGAAATAAAATGCTCAATGAAAATTAAATTTTCACTACTTTATTAAATTTAATTTCGGATTTATACCTGATTCTGTTAGTGATTAGTGTACCGTATTCTATACATTAATCACTGAATTATTTCTGCATTCAGTACGTTATTAATAAATCACTCAAATAAGCTGTAGATTTTTGAACAATATATAAATTAAACAAATAGTAATTAAATATGAAGAACTTATTCTCAAAAATACTTCAGTTTTTTTCAAGATCAGATTCTTTGAATAAGAAAAACATTATAAAATTTGTTTGAAGAATCAACCCAAAAATTTTATTTGGATATTAGTAAAATTATTTTGAAACTTGTTTAGTTGCTACAAACATGCTCTTGTTATCATCCCCAATAGCCTTCATTTCGGTTTATATTCTGTTTTGCCTTGATATCACTTAGGAATATGACAAGTACGAAATTATTTAATTTGGAACATTCGATTCATACACTTGCAAATTCTGTCATTCAGAACTTTTAAAAAAATGTGCCTATCTGTTAACTCTGATATTTTCAAAGACAGATTCTAAGACATATTGTGCTGAAGCACTGAAAAGTGTTTTCTTGCCAAAAGCGATATTTGATTTAAAAACAAAACTGTATTTAAACTGACAAACTTTTTATTCAAAACAAGTAGAAATATATTAAGTAATTTTTTTAATTACATTTTTAAAAAATCACAATTTATTATTTTTACAAAGAAATTTTGATTTCATACAAATATTTAGATAACTAAGGCTATAAGACCTTTACATATAAAATAAATCTCGAATACGACTGTGAGAGAATTGCAATTAATATCGCTTCATATCTCACTAAAAACTGATTTCATCAGTTGGAAATTTAAAAAAAAATTAGTGAAAAATCTCTTTTCAAATTCTTTTGAAAATTGTCTTACAATTTTGAGTTAGAAACAAAAATATCCTATTAATATTAAATGCAAGAACACCTTGAGTGATATTTTCCAACTTTTATATAAATACCAAAAGCTTTAAAATGCAGCTTTGAAAAGTCTGTCAAAAAATTATCGAAGCATATGCTTCTCTATGAAAGAGCAACGACACTAATTGGTGTGATGTTATAACTAAGATGTAAATTTTTCACCTCTCAGTGAAAAAGATATCTTAAATAACGTCTCTAAAAATAAATTATAGGAAACATAAATTTTAAAAATTATATGCGCTCTGAAAAAAGAATACTTATTTACATTAAATATTACTTATATAATATGCAGAAAAAGTGTAAATGTGTAGCATGACTTTAGCACATTTATGTTTCTAAATGTTTTTCTTCTTTTATATGTATATATTTTTAAGAAAAAGACAATTAATAGCATAGTGCCATTTGTAAAAATATTGGAATAAATACAGATTTGAGATAGTCAATCTAATGATATAAAAAATTTAGTTTACAAATTTAAGACCTCTGTGCAAAATATTTTTTCCCTTTCAAAGATATGAATTCATATCCCCGTATAGTTCGAAATTACATATTGCTAATATGAAAAAAAAGTTGGTGAGTGAAGAAGGGAGGGGAGGAATGTGGTCATCAGTAAGATAAGATAACCAGACAGATTGCAAACCAGTCTCCCCACTGGGTTAATGGGAACCCCGCAGCTGAGAAAGAGGGGAAGTGAAAAATGCACGTTTATTTTTCGGACACTGTCTCGTGTGAAGCTGATACTTTTTTCAAGCAACCTATTGACGGATAGAGAGAAATTTTTGAGAAGCCATACTCAGAATGACTGGGCGCCTGGAGGGTTAAATAAAGAAACGCTGGGGTTTGAGAATATATATTGAAATCAACACTAATGAGTTTATTTTTGAAATCAGATAATTATCTAATAATGAATTCCCAAAAACGCATTGCATTCTCTTTGTAAATTGTAGTAAAATATTTTTTTATAATTTATGAATTAAATTTATTTTAACCTTTCTTTAACGAAATTTTTTGCGTAGTACATATTTTTATCTATGTTCTGTTAGGAAATTTCTGCCTTTATCAAAAATTAATATCCTTGTTAGTTAGAAAATTTTTCACGCATGGCATAAATTTATCTGATTTTTCGATTAGAACTAATATTAACGTCGATTTTTGATACTGAAATAACTATATTGAAATTTAATTATCAACTTTGCATAAAGAAAAAAAATCTGTATGTAACAAAATATGGATACTTTTTATTAAATATTATTTTCCCTGAATAATATCTTGCTTTTTATATGAATATATTATGCAAGAAGTCTTACAATTTTATAATCAGCACTAATTAGTGCTTTCTTCAAGTTTACATAACTTCAAATTTTCATCCTGAGACAGCGGCTGCGGTTGATATTGGCTATCTGAACTTCAAGTTCAGACGAACTTGGACTTTATATCCGCTTCAATCTAATATGGGCCAAGTGTCCTCATATTATGGGTCAAAAGTCTTTATATCACTGAAATTTTTGGAAGTGCAATATCAACTCTTCTGTCGTCGTCGCCATGTTTTAGAATGATGGGATACATTTTAAATTAGTCCTCGGCTTTTCCAAAATGGAATTCAAATTGAAGTAATGTTATCTGGGGCTTATATAGATAAAACAAAGTAACTGCAATAATATTAGTAAAAAGTCGGATAATATACTAAGTTTGAAATTTATTACTGCCTTACTCATTGTAACAACAATTCTAAGAACATTACTTATTTTGTGACAACTTTTTATGGGTTCATAAAACTATGATTCCATTGTCCATATTTCATCTACAGACGTATTTACAACCAATAGATTATTCTATCTGCCAGACGAGAGAATGCGTGTGAAACATCCGAGTACGAGTAAAAATTTATTTACCACACAGATCCTTTTCAATATCTGATTCGCTTTTCCTTTCGATGATTAAGAATCATGGGATATAATCGAATTGCATCGTGGGTAATAGTTTTTCTGGAGGAAAAAATGCTAATCATCTTGCAAGCTGAATCAATGATATCTGTAAAGCGATGTTGTCATAAGTGTACCTACGACCTACTTTGTCCCATCTGGTCCAGCTGTCGATGAGAACAACAAACATCGCACGACAAGAGAATAAATCTCTCATCTGTCAAATGAAGTGTCCGGCATTATATTCAGAAGATACATTAGCTGTCCAATGATTAACCTTTTAACCTAAGTATCCTCTACCCCTTATATGTGTGGGTGTAGGGAGCTTATTTTTTCGTGAGATAAACAAAGGATTGAATGATTCAATTGTTGGAAATCGTATCGAATCGATTTATCGCATGGTTGCGTGTAGGAAATCATGTGAATTGAATTTGTGTTTGTTTAATGTGCTGTGGTACTGAAGGTTGTGTCTGCGATGCGAATGTTGATGTAGATGTTTATATGCCTCTGTCTTTTTTTAGTGTCTGTATGATAAAATTTTATCCTCTGAAGTGATTTTTGAGCATGGAATATCTTGTTTTCACTTTTGATATATTTTGTAAGTGAATATTTCTTGTACAACAGCGATGTGTCTATTCATGTTATAATCTTATTGACAGCATTGAATTAATTTCACTTTGACCATAGTGTTATCTTAAGTAAAGTCAGCCAATCTAATTTATAATTATGGGAAAAAATGAGAGTGACTTTTCTTGATTGATGCTTAAAAGAAATTTTACTGCTTTTTTTTCCTACAAAAATATTAATTTTAATATAAACATAAAAATGGGAAATTTCTACTTTTTTAATATTGGAAAGAAATTTCAGTTCAGAAATATAATCATAATTATTGGCTCAGATATTTATATAAATGTATCTTTTTAAAATTATGACAAATTGTAATATTTATTTTATTAATATTTTAATTGTAAGGTTACCAAAAATGTAACGGTTAAAAATCATTTTGAATGATTTAAAAAAATGTTTGTAACAGTTACCATTTTAGATTTATAAAATTTATGTAAAAGATGCCATATGCTGTTAATTTTTGTTAAATTCCTTTAATAATACATAATTGCTGATGAAGTATAATATAGCCCATGTAATCCAGAATTTATTAACGTTTCTTATATAATTTTTTTTGTATAAATTGTTTTGCTAAATTTAATATTTTTCAATCAAGAATGAAAACTTTCAATCGGAAAATCTATAGAAACAAGTATTCTCTGTTCAAATTTCTATTAATTTTGCGGACTTATCATTGGCAAAGACGATATTTGTATCTTTTCCCCAATCCAAGTTAAAATCAATCTTACCTTAAATTAGTTTAGAAAAGTTTAATTATCCATGCAAAAAAAGTAGCACCACAAACTCTGACCAAGTACATTACAAAGTACAAGTACAAGTACAAGTACAAACCTCTTACATTTTCCAGTAACCAGAATGAAACCATCATATGTGGGTTGCCATCTAGTGATGTATATATTAAACCGAGAGACCTTTATTTTTTGTTCATCTTAAGCAGTTTTACCCTTTAGCTTTTCGCCAGTAGCAGCAAGTTGTTATTGTTAAACGTTTTTGATACCTTAAATTAAAAAAAAAAGAAATTAAATTAAATTGGCCACTTTGTTAAATCGTGCGTTAAGATATCTATCTTTCAAAACTATGTACAACGAATTTAATTACAAGTTTCGCGAGGCGTAGAAAAAAGCTGCAACAATCAAGTTGTCTTTGTGCATAGCCTCTATCCATCGATTTCTGCGAAAACAAGTATATAAAAAAAAGTGGTCACAGATCATAAGATTTATGGGTTAAGCGACTCGGAGCTACGAACCGATACTTGGCGCAATTTTGGGCCGAAAACCTGTAACTGAAGTCATGTGGATATTTCCCATTAAGCATTGCATGTCGTGTAACGGTTCTTTCTACATTTATTGGCATCCCGAGGATAAGGTAGATGATCCGTCCTTCCATGAGTCTGCCATGATTATACGATCGGTTCTTGTAAAGCATCCATTTTGCATTCGTGCTGAGAGCAGTTAGGATGACATTTCTTCCGGGTTATTAACGCCATGCTGCATAATTAGCGTCGATGGCTCGTGTCGTATAATTGCCTAATGATTCTCTATCGATTTGGTCGCTTACTTTGCATAGGCTTTTAAAAGGTTGGTCATGGTTGCTGAGATCTGGGTAGCTGATTTTTACGCAGTTGAAGAGGTTGGGATTATCTTCGAAAAGAGTTGTAGTAATGTCTGTTTATTGGTCACATTTTGCTAATGGTGTGACAATAATTAGCTGTGAAGTTGTTGAAGAAGTAAAGTGAAGACTACTTTGAGGTTTCAGTTTATTGGCTTGTAAGTTGACGTGTTTTAAACATGTAATCCAAACAGATTATTCTCCATCCAAGAAGATACAATCAACATAGCTGTTAACACATCAAAGGCGGGGGATGTTGACCAAAGTATGCTAGGTAACGCGGATCAAATCGTAGTACTACGACTCCCGCCTTTAATGTGTTAACTATACATGTAACGTGTTTAGCTGCTCGAATATAAAAAAAAGTTAAATGTTAACCTTTAAAAGAGCCTGAAGTATCAGATGTGATGTTAATAATATTCAAATGTTACGAAATTGTTGTGCGTTAGTTGTCTTTAATTAGTCATAAATGCTAATAAAAGGGATAATATTTCTTACTCATTTGTGGTTTGAATGATCCAGTAATTTTTTTTTGTTCAAAGAATAGGTTGGTATTTCGTGTGTCTGTATATTAACATGCATTTAAAGCGGGAGGGGGGTCCTCGTTGGCCTGGTGGTAAAATCTCGGCTTAGGAACCAGAGAAATTTAAGTTCGAAAATCAATTCCACCGAAGAAGCACTGGTGCGCATTCAATCCGTCGGTGCGAAACGTCCTTGCTTTGTTGTAGTGTAAAAGTTTGGATTGGGGGCTTCCAGCTGAGGTGTCATCCACGTCATCTGACGTTGGTTCAAAGTTACGAGTTCCGTCCCAAAATAGCCATAGTGTTGCTTTAAAAACGATACGTTACTGTAATTGAACTGAATGTACATAAAGGCAATAACTCAAAAAGCGCAATATTAGTGAAGGAAATTCAGTGCATGATTGTTATTAAAATTGTTTTATATCAAATTTTGGCTCAATTGATACACAAAAAAGCATTCAAACGTTTTTTAATACTGCATATTATGAAGCATAAAATGCTTATACCTAGAAATATGGAGATATCTTTCTTTGGCCTTTATAACCACAAATTTTAGTTTTTAACAGAAGATTAACATCTCTATTGGGAAATCGGCGAAAAAATTTGAAAAAGACTTTGTTTACTTGATTCTTGAATTACTGCTATTGATTGGTGGCAAGGCCTCAGCTTCAGAATTTTATTTTTTCAAAGTTCTGATGGATATTTGTATTTGTCGCACTTTAAATCTGATTCTTGTTGTCTACACAAGCAGAATTAGATATAAAGTGCGACAAAAATTTAGAAATTTAGATGGACATTATAATAACGATTCAGGTTTTGGGTTGATGGATAGTGTTCACTATTCAACAACTCGAAGTTCTTTCAAAATAAGGCTTCAAAATGAGACATAAATATAAGAAAACTCATGAAAATTAAAGCATCTGAATTTTAAATTTATTCATTGACAAGGCTAATTTTCTAAAATCATCTTCCTTAAAATGGCACACTTTCCTTTTGCATTGATTCATTTCCATAAATATAGCTCAGCAACACTGACAACTTTCATTCAACTTTCGGTTACATCAGGAAGTTATTTTATTAATCAATCAAAAGAATCGATCCTGGGAATCTCCAAAATCATTGAACTCTGGCCTAGAAAACAGCACTTTTCCTCTTTCTTTTTCATTATTTGAGCATTTTGAAAAGAAAACCATTTGATGTAATGGGGACAGAATTCAGTCAAGGCCGGGCACGATGCCTGGTTATCTAATAGAAATCGTAAAACACAAACCTGATTCGCGATTCATTTGTATGCTAGTTCTGGTAAAACCGAACGCCTCTTCTGCATCTCTGTTCTTAATTAAGTGGTTTAATTGCAGAGTTTACATATCGAGTCGGAAATAATAGGACACAGCATTGATCTCACGTATTCTTATTGCTGGCCTTCATAAATATGTGTTTAACATTGCGTTGTGAATAATTAGCGGCATTTGGCGGCACCGTTACTTGCTAAATATCAAAAACAAACATAAAGTCAAGATGAGTAAACAAAATTGTATGAAAAAGGATGAAACTATTTCCAGTTTATTGCCTGTAGAATGCTAAAAACGTGGTTTCTTAGCAGAGTGGATGTCAAGGATTATTTTGGTATACATTATATAAGGTGAAGCTGAATTCCTATGCTACGGTTCTTAATACATTTATAGCCAACCATGTCATAATTCCGGATTATTAGATTTTTCGAAATAGGCGGCATTTGTGTCAAGTTTTACTTCCAACCACGAGATAACTCGTGACTGTTAGATACCCGACAAGAGTGCCATTTTGAAGTATTACAGCCAACCTTGAAATGAGTTATGATTTTTATATTTTTCAACATAGACTTAGGATTCGTGTCATGTATTCTGTAAAGCCAACCACGAAATAACTCGTGCATGTTGGATTTTTCAAAATAGACTTTGGCACTCGTATCAAGTATTACTGCCAATCACGAAATTACCCGTGATTGTTAGATTTTTTGGCAGTCATTTTGTTAATTATTTTAGCTACATAAACTATATAGAGAGAAACAAAAACTATTTTTAAAAAATTAAAACAGTGTAAAATTCGTTTTTGTGCTATAATATTATCGCTGTTAAAATGCTAACTCTCAACTTCATATTCAATTAAAATTCTGAATAAAATTTCAAAAACATTGCTTTTAAATTCACATTTTCTTTATTCCAAAGTACATAGTGCCAAATTTGATATCTTATTTAATTATGTCTACCAGTCTGGCCTATAGAGCGAAAATGCACACAAACGTATCCTTAATGTTGATTGAGAAAGTGGCTTATCTGGAAGTCTAGAGTCCTATATTTGTTTTAAGGCATTTATTGATTGCTTAAGAAATCTTTTTAATGCTTTATTTATTGACACAAGTGAGCTAAAATCATAGTTGCCTTATATCTATGCGTATTAAAATGACAATTGTTTGCTTTGCTACACATTATGTGTAATAACAGTAGTTAGATGCTTCTGAACTGTTGCAAATTTTGTCCACTTTCTTTATAAAAGTTGCATAGAAAATAATAGAAATACTAAACCTATTTGTTGCTCATTTAACGCAATCATTACATAATATTTATGTATGTTTAATTAATTTGAGGTTAGGAATTATTATCAGTGTAACAAATTATCATTATAAGATAATAGTTGAATTCTTAACATGCCTAATATGGAATTTCTTGAATTGCTTGAATCATAATAAACATTCATTATTTTGATTTTGTGACTAACAAAAATTTTACATAAAATTTTCTCCTTAACACTTTTAATACTACCAACGAGGTATCTCGTCTTTCAAATACTTACAAGTTTTTGTGGACTAAAATTTGTGATGAAAAAAGTAAAGTTATTTTTCAGATATGTATTTAGAAAGTTTAAACTATCATAAGAAACAAATTTTATCCCACAGAAACCTGTAATTCGAAGCGTGTGAAAGGCGAGATATCTCGTCGGGAGAGTTAAAATTATTACTTTAAAAATACTTGCTGTTATTTTGCATTTTGAATGCAAAATCATCATTTTGTAAGATACATATCTTTGTTTCTAAAAAATACTATCCCTCATTTATTTACATATTTTTCATAAATAATTCACTCGTTACAGCAATTTAAGTTTATTACATCAAAAAAATTATATTTCAAGAATCAGATTATTTATGTCTTTCTCTGGATCAATAAAGTTTATTTCACGCTTCGTCGGCCTTAAATGTTAATTGGCTTGTTTACAAGATAATTTAAATTGTGTGCAATTTGTAGGTCGATAGCTTTAAGGCAATTTCTGCATAATAGAGAAAAGTTTTTTTTTCTGTGAGACACAAATGAACTGAATGTTATTAAAGTTTGTTTCTATTCAATTTGTTTCTATATTTAGATACTTTTATTTAAGTTTACTTGTTTCATGATTGTAAAAAAGGAATTTTACTGTCAATTTTTCAATTCGAAATTGCTCAGCATTTGAAATGTTGTGTGCTTGCTTATTTTAGACAATAAAATAAAGAACTAATATTTTATTTAACAATCAGTTAATCGATTCATTTCAATGAAATTTTCATTCCTTACAAATAGAGCCAGCTGGTAATCAATTTTAGAAAAAATATTGGTGAAAGCATTGCATTATATGTATAAAAGTGAATTACAAATTAAAGTTAATTCAAAATTTATGTATGCAAATAAAATAATACATTTTAATATTCGATCTATGTTATAAAATTTATTTTATTAGCTCAAATTTGCTCAAAGTCTATATTGTTATACGAATTATTAAAAAGTGTCATTGTTTCCTGAAAGACTGCATCAATATATTTTGCAAATTTGAAACATTTTGAATATTAATTTTTACGAAAAACAATTCGATTTATTTATAATTTGACTGTGTAATTAAAACTTTAATTTTACTTTAAAAAAATATCAGCCATGTAGAAAAAAGTAAATATCACAGCCAATCAAATTATAATTTGTTTTCTGAATGAATATGAGTACAAGAAATTTTGCTGAGAATTTAAACGAAATTTAGTACAAGGTTTTTTTTTTTTTTAAATTTTGAAAAACACTTTTGCTTTAGTCTTGGCTACACTGTTTGGGTCATTTTATCAAACAGACTAACTGATGGCTGGTTGTATCAAAAATAATTTATTCACTATTTTTACCAAAAGGGTATTTAGTCGTGTAAGAAAATTTGAACTAATTCTTAAGCTTAAAAACTCAAATCAATTCAATCATTCACACTACATGCACATTTGCACCTTAAGAGCCAAGACATCTTGAAAATAAATGATAAAGCCGTAATCTGGCTCTGTATTTGAAAGATAATGCTAATTGCTGAAAACAGTTTCGTTACAAGATATTTTGAATGAAATAAATATAAATATTTAGTACCTAATTTTGGGTAGATCCTATAGGGTGACTACCTATTGCCATTGATTTCATGATAAAACTTCGGAAGAACTTCTTCAGTTCTGCACCAATCATGGTCAAGAAATCCCCTTTATTTATAAATTATTTAATATATGTGGGTATAACGCTTCTCCCACTTATCTTGTGAAAATGATAGCTAGAATAATTTTGTTTGGATTTTCACTGGTTTGAAATATGCTGTTAGAAAGGTGAAAATCTTGAACAAGTTCATAAATGGCCCTTCTACCTCAATGGAAATGGTTGTAGATTGAAATTTTCATTTCACTATAACTTTCTTTATATTGAAGATAGAGAAATATATCCAACTAACTGCTCTTCCATCTCAATGGAAAAGGTGGGAGGTTGAAATTTTCATTTTGCTATTATTTTCTTTATACTGAAAACAGAGAAATAAATCCAACTTGCCAAATTAGTGCCTCAAAGAAGAACAACTTTTGGTTTTAACGTGTTTTTATAATTCCAATATCTTACAAGTTAGAGGCTGAAAAGTGATTTAACTGTTTCTGTCATCAGCAATTTATATTGCCAGATAAGTAATTCAGATGTGAAGAAAACCGCCGTTGCCTTCCAGCTTGCTGAAAGAATTTTTTTCTATATTTTATCTTATAGCGCTAAAAAATACTATATTTTTTCTATTATATATTATTTTATAACGCTAAATTTTCATTTTACATAAGAATTGAGGGTGAAGGAAATGAAAGTTTGAGAGGGGGAAAAAACAGGATTGTGAACTGGACCTTCTTAGATTTAAAAATAAATTTGCCAAAAAAAGATTCTTTTTTACTTTAGCATTAATCATTATGTTTTTCGTTATTAATCGTTATGTTGACAAGCTAATTTAAATTAAAATCTTCATAAAAACATTTGTCTTTCTGTTTCAACAAAGAATTTTGCAGCGTTATTCTCCAAAGAGCATAGCATCAAAAAAAAATATTTCACTCAGTTGGTATTTAGATTTCCAGTGATCCCGGGTTAATCATGATCGTTTAGGTTAATGCAGCTGATACAGCATTAAGAATTCATCACAACGTCATCAGGGGTTCGTAATTCTCGGGTTAAACCCAGCCATGCATGCTATTCCGTTACCTTTTAACATAGATTTTGAGTCACCCTTAATCGCTTCCGCCCTGGACCGTCATAGCGCACATTGGCAAATTTGGCGACCCGATTTCTTTTTGTTCTTTATTATCTAGCAGTAAAAATCAGTTTTAGCACTAATTATCCCAATTAGTGGGTTTACTCACTTGTATCGGTTGTTTGTGCCTATTGAAATCTGAGTTTTGATGTTTTCTCGTAGGACAATAGAGCCTGTAGTTGTAATGAACGTAATTGGTGAGCCCAAATTAGAGCTCTAATTTTAAAGAGTTGGGATGTTTGTAAGAATGTTAAGCTCCAGAAATTAGATCAATGATGAGAAATAGGAATTTGAATAAATGTGATCAGTATTGATTAATATGAAATTTTATGAGCATTTGCATTTACAGTCATAATCTAGTTTATTAGGCATACTTATTTTATACTAGCTGCTTTTGCAGACTATTAGCTGGCCAGAGGTATTAGTTACGTTTTTTATTAATTATCTTATGTATAGAACTTGATTTTTGCTATTGTATCAGTAAGGTATTTCTAACCACCAGATTGTGACAAGCATTAAATTCGTGTCATTTAATAAACTTACTCTTGTTCTGTTTATGTTAAGTAGGAGTATCTCTTCGATAACAATATGGCATCGTAACGTCCAATAAAAACTTTTTTGATCTTATTAGGTTTCTAACTACACATTGTCTTTTATAGTAATGTAATTTCACTTTCTGATTTTTCTTGTAAACTGAGCATATAAGTGGAAGAATCTTTTCCCCCCTTTAACTTTCAGTAGAAGAAAATCTTGCGTATAAAAACCTGGTGAATTCATGAAAATTGTTAGAATTTTATTGAAACCTTGATGAAAGTTATGCAAAAAAATAGATTTAAAAGTATCGTAAAAATTTCAAGAACAATTTGCATTTAAATTGCCATCATAAAGAAGACATATATATTTTTAAATGCGTAAAAATCAGTTTTGTTTAATATTTCAGGAAATTATTTCAGAAAACTGACGTTTTGCGTTGTCAAATTCTTAAAAAAAATCAGTCTCAAGTTAAGCATTTTTAAAATGTATTAAAATGCATGAGCACTTATTTTTAAAAATGCTCGTTATTTTCGATACAAAAGACAATAATTTGCCATTTATAGCAGCTTGCATGTTGGGGAATAAATCAAATTATTTCAGAAAATATCGAATCATTTCGATAATTAATTTATTTAAGAGATTGTTAAGAATATTATTTAAAAAAATATTAAAACAAATATTTACTTATTATGAATTAATATTTGTTGTAATAAATAATAAAAGCATTTTTTTTATTAAAACATAAAATAAATGTTTTACTTTTGATAAAAAAAAGTTTTTATTATTTATTTAAATATTTAAATATTTTTATTTTTATTGTTATAAAAGTATAAAAGTATTTATTAAAAAGTACTTAAAATAAAAGTATTTATTGATAAATCTTTTTTTGGTCCATTATTACCATATAGCTGATATATATCAGTATCCCAGCTCTGATTATTATCCACTTCTGCTTGTTAAAATCGAAAAATGTTTTGAAATATGCATAAAAAATAATATAAATATAATCAAAAAGATTTAATAATAATACTGTTATGAAACAATATTTAATAATTTATCCTATTTTTTTTTCCATCAAGTAAGAATAAAATAACAAGTATTAACGTTTCCGTTCATGCATCTCTTTCTATAAATAAACAGAAAAAGTACAGATTTATTTGGGAAAGGAAATTGCTTGGTATAAACAGATGTCCATTTCGTGCATTCTGTATATTGAATAACTTGATTCTTAGTCATTCTTTCTGTTTTACTTTTCTCTAAAACAATATTTAGAACTTTTTTAAGCCTAAAGAAATTTGATAGATCATCAATCTTCTAAACTAACAAAGCATTTGTTAACGGATTTACCTGACTTAATTTTTAATACTCTGTTCCAAAAATGTGTTATCGTTTAATGCTGTGTTCTCGTTTTTTTTAATTATTTCATTGTATATAAACCGCTAGAATGGATTTAAATTTTGAAAAAAATATGTATTAATTACTTGTATATCTATTACACGTTCTTTCAATTTGAAATGCTGCCTTGTCGAACAAGCGTTATTTGTTTTCTAACAAACAAAAGAAAAATATTTCTAAATACATCGAGTTATTGTTTTGTAATGATGTTTCGATTGATAATATTGATGAAATAAAACAGTTTTTTTTTTCCTGCAATATGTGCCCTGAATTTTAACGGTCGCGTGACTGGGAGATATCAGTGATTGGGGTTAATTAAGATTTGTTTTTTCCCACTTAGCTTCGGGGTGGTGAAGGTCTCGTTAAAAGTTGTGTCAATGCTTCTGATAAAAATCTGCATCGACGAATTTGAATATTTTGAGTCTGTGCTTGTTGTATTACGTGTCTGTAGTTGCAGAACTGAACAGCCGTTGCTATTATTAGCAAAATAATCATCAAAAACAAAGATGTGGTCAGTTTTTTTTCCTTGTTAAATGATAGTTATTTAGTGACTAATGTTATTAAAAAATTTTAATGAAACATTGTCATTTGGTCGGATTTGTCATATTTCATTTTGATGCAAATATCATTGATAAGCAAAGGAAATGTTCTCTTATCATCTTTTAGGATACTTACACAACATGGCTTTTTGTATCTGAATCCGTTCTTTGCCACGATTCTTACTTGTGTTTCGGATCACCTATGTCTATGTGTAGCGCACAGTGTGTGTATTTAATCCAAGGAAAAATTCTTCTTTACCCTTTCTTGTTTATTTTCACACACACACACACACACATACATATATATATATATATATATATATATATATATATATATATATATATATATATATATATATATATATATATATATATATATATATATGAATAAGTATGCAAAGAATAAAAAAAGATACAAATAAAATAATTAATTGAATCAAAAATTAAAAATAATTAAATCAATAAACAACCTATCGAATCATAAGGATTTTTTTTTTTTTTTTTGCTATATTCTAACTGCTGAGTAGAAAAGGGTTTATCAATTTAAAAAATGATTATGAATCACAGGCGACTCACGCTGCAGCAGTGTATTAATCTTCATTCTGCTGGAAAGAATAAATTCTTCTTTTGATCGTCTCTTTGATCAATGAAGTCCAAATCTAATATAAAATGTTGTTGCAAATCATAATTGAATAATTCATAATTTGAATCGCAAATATCTTCAGTTTACAAATAAATCCATGAATCTTTTTTCCTGAATTTTTTCCCACCTGATGCTGTTTTGAATGTAAAGGATTTAAAAAGACTTTACCAATCTCTCTCTCTCTCTCTGGTGTGAGTGTATGTGAGAGAGAGATTGAAGTAGTTGCGTGACCGAATAGAAGAATTTTTTTTTTTACTTTTAAAAATTTCTTCTGGGAGGCATATTATGTACAAGAAACGATGTTGAAACTGACTTCCGTTTACATTGCAACACAGGAGCAGAAGAGACCGAAGTTTTCCGTTCAGGGATTTTACTATGAGATTTTGATAGGGGTTTCTCAAACACTTGTAGTCTTAGAAAAGATGAATTTAGGTTGTTTTTTTTTTTAATGTTGTAAGCATCAAGGATTTTTATCCTTATTGTTTGTTTCGGAGACTGAGAACCTGCTGAATTCAGCAGTTTTACAAAGCACCTGCAATATTAATTAAATAAATAAAAGTATGAATTCGATCAAGAAAACATTTTAGAATGGAATTAATATGGGCTAAATTGGGATAAAAATTAGGAAATCAGATTTCAATTAGATTTTAAATGTTATTTATGTGTTAACATAATTTTTTAAGCAAAGACCGATTAGAGAAAACCCTTTCGTGTTTTAAACTTCGCTTTATTCTATCCCGAGAGGCATAATTTATGTGCAAGCAGAAGCGATAAGACATATGAACATAAAATGACACAAAAGCTAAAAAAAGAAAAATCGCCTGAAATATTTATCCCCGTGATTATATGCTGTGAGATTTCGATAGGAATTTCTTTACTCGTGTCGATTTAGGTAAAGGAATAATAAGAATCTTTTAAAAGACTGTGTTAGGTAAAAAAGATTTTATCCCTTCACTCGAAGTATGAGAACTTGTTGGAGTCAGCAATTTTTCAGAGCTTCTATTGCATAAATTAAATGAATAAGGTAGAAATAGATCATTAAATAAGAGAACATTTGGAATAAAGTTTAGGTTAAATTAAGATATAAAAAAATTTATTAGAATTTAATTTATAATTAGATATCTTTGCACATATATATTTAACTAACAATGCAAGCATGGCGTTGCCCGTGGTATGGCATCCAAGATGAAAAAATACCTTTAAGTCTAGCCTCCACTTTATGACATGGGTATGTTACTCAACATCAAACAAATATAAAATATATTTAGAAATGATCAGAAATCGCCACAAAACAATTTTTTATTGAACGAAGCTTTTTACATTTCGTGTATTCCGGCCAATGTTGGATTTCCTTCTTTTGAGCATTAAGAGATTTGTATCGATGTTTAAAATCAGAAGTAAACAAAGAAACACATCGTATATGTATACCATAGATCTTGCTATTTCCACTTACACATTTTGAGGTTTTCGTGCATGCGCGGAATAATTAAAATCGCAATTATAAAACTCCCTTTATTACTTTGATTGACTTTAATTTACTAAAACCTTCCTCACTAAGTGTTCAACAAAATGGTATATCTCCAATATCCGTTGACATATTAAAGATGTGGAGATTTTACATGAAGTTTAAAGTCCAGTTTTAATAACTTTCACCCTCTTTTCCATTTGACTAGTTTAAACATAGTCAGTTACATATTCTACAATATTTTTATCTTAATAGAGAAATTGTGCGCTTTTTCGGCGCAGCATATTCTATATCAGGATCTTGCGCCAGAAATTCAAATTTAAACCTCAAACTATTTCTCGAGTTTGTTTTTGTGGTTCAAATAAACAGACGCTTTCAGGAGACTTCATTTTATACTATGTATAGATATTAACGTGAGCGCACTTTTATTTAAAAATTACATTTTCATCAAAAGAGCCTTGAGATTTCAACCCCTGCTTTTACTGTTGTAAAAGAATAACCCTTCTTTCCAGCCAAAAAAAAAAAAAAAATCTTCTTTTTGACACTTTTTCTTCTACGCCGCTGCTTAATATAGCCATCACCACTCGACCACTGTGAGCGAAGTCATAGGTGACCGTATATTTAGCATCAACCTCTGGGATTCTGGACGTAAAATTGTGTTTCTTCGCCGTGCGTGGATGGAGGTCGTAATTTAGCTCTCGCTCCACTTCCTTTTTTCATTGTTTATGCGCCACCTCTCTTGTGCGAAACTACCCCTGCTACAACAGCTGTTCGCCTTGCAAATCGCTGGAACAGAAGGGGGGTTCTTAGCGCCTTAATTTCGTTTCTTACGAGTACACATATGCCTTGTTTATAGCTCTGTTTCTTCTTGGCCCGCTTTTATAAGCGTGAGAGTGGGAGTGTTATTGAATTGGCGATCGTTTATATATTGAGATGCTTGGCGGAGTTGGGAAGGTGATTTTTTTTTTCTTTCGCTGTTGAAGAATGCAAATAAATTTGTTACTGGAGATTTTATAGGTGCCAAAATAGTTTCACTATGCAAAAAGTTTCTTGGTTGCTCTAGTAAGGAATTCAAGAAATTTTTTTACTGGTTTTGATATGGTACGACAATGGTGGTAACATTTTTGCTTATGCTAACTACTTGTTGTAACTACTACTACAAAAAACATATTTTTTGCCCATCTACGAAATGTATATATATATTTAAAAAATATACAAATATGTGTTTGTAATTGGTTTATCGATGTTAACTAGCTTACTAAAAAGGATTAAATTGACTATTTATACAGAAAATACTTTATTGTTATATTAATTTCCAGGTACAATGTACGTTTTTGCTGTACATAATTCAATCACGTAAACAAAAATAAAAATGAATTGTCATCTCTCGCAAAAAAATAAAGAAAAAGAAAAGAAAGAAAGAAAGAAATCAGTATCTGGATTAAAACTTGGCAGTTTCAACTTCTAGTCATTTTTTACATCAAATTTGTATCTGTTCTTACGTTTCAAAAACTGGCGGTTGTGGTCTTCACAAAACTTTCTCGCATACTCTCAGATAAATGTTATCTTAGAAAATACTTCGCATAGTTTTGGCTACAAACGTTATGAAATATTAAGCTTTGGCGTCAATTTAGAATTTTTATTATATCTACTGTTATTCTTGCCGAATTTTTTGATGATTAATCCCTGACATGCATTCATAGTATCCGAATTTGTATTTATACACGTTTCCCCAAACGATTGGATTAAAAAATTTGACACAAAAAGGCATTTACCACAAAATCTCGTGCAAAATATGAGAAATTTTATACCATTTGTTTCTAAGCTATCGCATTTACATGTTTTTGAAAGTACAAATCGACACACTATCAACTTTTGTTGGATGTGGTGTAGAATGTGATAGATGTCTGCACTATAGATGTTCAATCTGTGTGCTAGATTTTATCTATCTGGTCTCTTCCTTTTGTTGTTATCGTATTAAAAATGTTTAGAGGCTGGTTTGTCAAAATTACCCTGATGAATTTAGTTTAGACGAGTTTTAGTTTTAACGTATCGTTTTGAAGCGACACTAGAGATATTTTGTTTCGGACCTCGTGATTTTCAACCGCAGTCAGATGACGAAAACGACACCTGAGCTGGTACCCCCTCCCCAAACTTCTGTACCACACCACCTGGAGGACGTTTGGCGCCGACGGGTTTAACGTGCACCACACCCACTAACACGGCGATTCTTCGGTGGAATAGGGCTTCGAACCTGCAACCCTCCCGTTCCGAAGCCGGCACCTTAGCACCAGGCCACCATGGCCTACGACAGACAGACGAACATTTTCCAAAAATGTTCTCTCGGAACTCAAGGAAGCTTAAGACGGAGATTTCTTTAAATTTCCAATTGGAATTTATTTATATTATATATCCTATATTTTTTACTATCTTTATTATATGAAAAAGTAAAACATTCAGAAGCGTGTAGTACTGTTAAATGATCGAAAATTCAATTAAATGTCTTAGTGCAAGTTTAGCAGCTACTGGAATACCATTGACGAACATATCTTGAACCAACGGTGTTATTAAAATCAAGTAAAATTTATTTTTAAAAAATTAATTCAATTCCTACTTAGATCATCAAAAATAAATAATTTAGTTGCTTTTTATTAAATAATTATCAAAAACATTATTAAATATAAAAAAAAATATTTTTGCAAGAACTGAACTTGCATTCTTCACATTCACGTGAAAAATACTGAAATTCTTGCATTTTACTGATAGAGTACTGTCTGTTGATTTCAGGTTTCATTACAAACTGCTAAAACTCTATTTAAAGTATTAAAAATTAGTTAAGTTCAATGAATGAATTAATACAGTTTTTTTCCCAGTATTAACAATGAGTGTCATCCACTACAAGTTTTGAAAAATGTATTTTAACTTGAGTGGATGATTAAAAAGTAATTTATTAACAATTGATAATTTGAACAAGATATACAAATAAATATATAGGAACAGTGTAAACCAGTAGTAAGAATCGAAAAGTAGTCTGATAATTAAATTAATTGTTCTTCTTATTTGATTGTTTATATACTTTTTTGATACAATTACCTTCAAATATTTTTGCCCATTACTTTTCATCTTTAATTTTTCAAAAACTAAAACCTAGACTGCATATAAAAAGATCATTCCTCGAGCCAGTTATACACTACCTGCGGCCTACAATTGGAGAACCACTACGTTAAGAGGTAAAGAGAGATTTGATTACGATTTAGTTGAATGAATTCAAAAGCATGCCATTCTCTTTGATAAACAATTAAATTAGAGAACCATTATTTTGAACTAAATTAATTCTTTTTGAGTTCATTAATTCTCCTGTTTATATGGCTTAATTCTATAGTAATGGGGTGACTGACTGTAATTTTAAAAAAAGTTCATGGCTTAATTACTTCTTTAAATGACTTGTAAAACTAAATTTTTTTAGTCTTAATTACTTCTTTTTTCTTATGAAGAAGCAACTTTATTACTTCTTCACATATAATAATGGTTATTACATTATGAATTTATGCCAACTTAGCAATATACATGATTCAATAATTCTTATTTAATACATTATTTGGATGAAATATTTCCTTTAGAAATAAAAAAATACTGTATTTAAGTTAATAATACAAAATAATTTTTTTAAAAACATTTTTTAATCTACATTTTAATTTTTGACCTAAAATTCATATTTTAAATATTATGAGAAAATATAATCAGTTTTTCTTTCCTAAAATCTTGAAAAGTATTACTTATATGGAATCAATTTATTTAAATTCGTAAGATAATAATCCTATCGTTAGAAAATAGTTAAAAACTTTATTGTCGTCAAAAATACACATGCTCAAAAGTATTTTTCAATATTATTTCATTGATTCATTTTATACAACCAAATATGATGAAAAATGAATATTTTTTCAATGCTTTTTATGCTTGTTATGTTGCTGGCTCTAATTATGCATTTACAAATGAAATATTTTATACAATATTACAGATATTAAAGTGTTTTGATCATTCTCTTTTGTTGAAATTATTTGCGAAAGTGAATAGGAAGGATACGAAAATTGATGTGTGCAGATTTATAAAATTCTCGATTTTATTTCCTGTATGTTGAGTCTGACGTCAAATGTCCAACATTTCTCATTGTTTTCTTAAACATTTGCTGTAAGTGCTAAGTCATCGAAATAAATTAGAAAATAGCTGCCATAAATGGAATTAAAATCTAACGAAATCTCAATTTTATTATTATTTTATAATAACATTGTTCAACAAAAAGTACTACGAAAGTCATTTTACAATTTCTTATTCTAAAAAGTATCACCCTTCATTTAAATTTGCATGATTATCTTTTTTGTAAAGCTCAAACTCTATCAACATTACTTTAAAAATTCATAGTTGAGTAATTGTGTATCTTGAAACATATATATTGCTTCGTTCTTTTTCAATACTGTATTTGTCTAATGAATTTAGATACATTAATTATTAATGCGCATTTGTGACGATATCTGGATTAAAAATTTTCTTCTAACCCCCATCATGAAAAACAGATTCTTTATTTTTTCCCTTGAAGTAAATGTGCAATTTCTTTAGTGCTGCCATCTGTGGATTGAAAGTGTAACTACTGTTGGAGAAAAATTTTACAATTTATTAAATAAGGAAATTAATTGAATGAAAATCTTTCTTCTTTTCTGTTTTACATTTCAAGCTGTTGCTTCTGTTTCATTTGTATTAATTGTTAAAAAAATTTGAATTTGAATTTATTTTTTAGACTTGGAAAAATAGTTTGTTTTTTGAAATTGAGTAAAATATTTTGAATTTAAATAAGCGTGTCTGTATTTTCTATTTCAAAATATCTACAATTAATGCTGATGTTTGTTGTTATTCATTACGGAATGAGTCGGTGCTATTAGAACCAGCTGATTCAATATTAGGCACATTGAGATTATGTGCCTAATCTCATTTAACTCGATAGATGGCGCCACGGGTAATATTTTTCCTTATTCCTTATAGAAATATCAGATTCTCTGCATTAACATTCTTAACTTGAAGGATTTTTATATTGCGATATTTACAAACACTATGCCTGTGTGTGGGGGGGGGGGCTTTGTTTTCAGTGGTATAAACACACAAAAAATTTAATTTTGAAATTATTTCCAAAGAAGCATTTATAAATAATAATTTTAAAAAACAACTCAAGATGGACCATAAATTTACATAAAAGAACGTATTTGTAATTTCTGGTGAAACAAATAGGTTGTTTATTTTTATCATTGTAATAAAATTTAAAACGTTGTTACAAATTGTATGTAAAATTTTACAAGTAACAGCATTTCAAATTGTTTGGAATTAGCGTTTTTACAATTAAAGAGGCAAATGTTATGTCGAAATAAATTTATTTCACCAAAAAGCTAACTTTTTAAATTTTTAAATGATATAAAAACTGTTTTTATTTGATAATATGCTTCGAAGTTAAAAAAAGAAAAATTAACATTTTTAGTTAATTTTTAATTTAAAAAATATAATTAAAATTCTGATGACTTTTCTTTTTAAGCAACTACTGTCCATGAATTACCAAGTAAATTTAATTATTTTAGATGCAACAATTTGAGTTTTAATTCTGTTTGTGCCACATCACTTTCTTCTCTGCGTGAACTTTCTTGTAAATATAGTAGTAAGTAAAAATATAGAAAACGTCAAAAAACCTCGAGATTTTGACGAATCTCCTCGTTTTAGACCTCACTCGTTGAAAAATGTCCACCCATCAGTCTTTTGTGCGGCAAAAATAATTTAAAAACGCTTTTGGTTAAGCGACTGAAATCTGGTATACAGTCTTTACACCAAATTTGCAGATTTTGATCATATATTGAGCAAAATTTGTCTGGCTGTTCCAATTTAATTTAATACCATAAATACAAAACTAAGAGAAAATGATTGATAAAATTCATTAAATAGTATTAATATCTATAGCATAAACGCCTATCAAATTTTGAGTCAAACTTAACTCAGGAATGATTGCCTGACACCTTGTGCTTTTAGAACCATATGAATACGATAATTCAAAAACGCAATCACATAAATATACTTCAACATACAGAAAATATGTCAGTCTAAAAGTATTTATCAATTATATTCTTTTCGCTGCTTAAAATATGAAAACAACCTACAAAATTAACAATTCCAGTGAAAGTTACCAATCATTTTACTCCTTGGCCTTTCCCATTCCCTTTAATACCAAGGTTTCTCTTTGAATGCCTTTAGTCATAGTTCCAACATGATCTTAAGGCGCTTAGTCATAACATGGGCGTGGTGGCCATCTCTCTGGCCTAAACAGTTGATCTTTCAGCTAGGCTGCCTATCGATTGAATGTTGCATCGATGCTCCTTTCTTCCCATTTAGGGCGTTGTCACAAAAGAAGATGCTGGCATTGTTAGTGGCTCCTTCCTTTGGGAGTTCATATAGGAAGGCATATCCCTAATAGATCTGGGCGATTAGCCTTAAGTAATCTATGGCAGACATAAATATAAGTCTCAGAGGATCTATTCCTGTTTGAAAATCAGGATTTACAAAGCTTTAGGATTGCGGTTGAATTCATTTATTATTAGAAGCATTCTCGATGGGATTATCTAACTAAAGATTGATAGTATTCGGTAACCATTCTAATTATGAATGGTTAGAGAATAGCTAAAATTTTAATTGAGTATTCGCGTGCGTACTAGTTTAATATTCACGTGACATCCATTATTTAGTTCTTACGTCCTAGATTGTGATCTGCAAAATATTTAGATGGAATAACGATCGCAGATTTAGGATAGTCATTATTTGAGTTTATTTAAAGGTTTTTGATCTTTGCAAGTTCTATTTAAGTGGAGAAATAGCTGAATTTCTTTTGATCAACCGATATACTAATTTATACTTATCTTGAGCTATAGTAATGGCATTAATAATCACTGCTATTATAATGCTTTGAGAATTATAATACTGCATATTTAGATGAAACAAAGATTTCAAATTTGGGATAGTGATCTATATTACTTAAAGGTTCTTGATCTTTGAGAAAAAAATTAACATGAATTTCTTTTCATCACCAAACATATTAATATATATTTGCCTTCTCCTGCGTGCTTACAGTAATGAAATTGACCATTATCCTTATATTATTGCTTGAGAACGATACATTTGTGATATAATCTTAATCGCTCTGCTAATCTCTCTGATTTTTGAAACAAAAAATAACCTCTAAAATATTAATAATTCATCATGTTAAAGCATAATGCTTAGTGATAAGGAGCTTTGTTGGTGTTTGTTGGTTAACTTGTCGATTAAATAGAATTACTTTTAGAACTTATAAAATTAATGTTTTTTGAAATAAATATAAAGTATATAATATGTAAAACATGTTTTAGTAGTCACGTGGCCGAACAGGAGAAACTCTTGAAATTTTAGATCGATTTATTTCAGCACAAGAGTTAAAATTTACGTACCGAGAAGAAGTAAGAAATCAATCTACATCGCGACCGAAGAGAAAGAGACGAAAATTTTCTGATTTTGCAATGACATTTTGATAGGGATTTCTTTGACAAGTGTTGACTTGGGAACAAGAAATTTTCTTTTAAAGAATGTTTTAGACATTAAGGATTTTTAAACCTTCCCTCGGTGTGTAAGAAAATTATGGGACTTGCAGTTTTATAAAGAGCTTATAGAATTAATTAAAGAATAATAAAAAAGTGGAATTGGAGCAGGAAATTATAGAACATTTTAGAATGTGTTTATATGGGCTAAATTAAGATAAAAATTAGGAAATTGAGATTTAAATTATATTGAGATGTCATTTCATGCATATATTTCTAAGAAAAAGTAAGTTTTTTTAAATCAATTTAAACTTTGCTTAGTTGTCCTGTCTTTACATTTTAGCTTAATTCACTCTAATTGAACGAAAAAAGAAAGACACGTAGTAAATATAAAAGTCCTATGATTTGTGTATGAAAGGTTGTTTCGGAGCATTGTTTGCTAATTTATTTACAATTCCGAATCAGAAACTATAAATTTATCATTTGGCAAAGAGGTTTGAATAGAGCTGAAACAAGGATTAAATTGCTATATTCTTTAAAACTTTGTTATTTTATTCAGTTATTACTAAATCGTTATTTAAACTATTAATTGTAGTAATTAAAAAGTGTTTTCACTTTGTGCAATAGTTAAAAATTGTTATTTTGCTTACATTTTTTCTATAAAAATTGAAAAATATTCTTGTCATTCGAAAATAAGTGTTCTAGTTTTCCCTTATCTCAAGGTCACATTTTTGTCCTCTCTCTGTGTTTATGTAATCGTTAGTTATCCTCTAAAAAGCACTTAGCAATTTAAAATTGTAATGTGTCTTATCACAGCAATTTATCTTTTTACACTTTAAATTTGTTCTGCCAACTTTAAATGAGACACGTACAAATCGTTTTCACTTTAATTTTGATTATTTTTTTTTAAGATTAGGCTGTTTCCAGGTGGAACTTTTTAGCTTTATGATAGAATAAAATAATAATAAATGTTTAATACAATCATTTGATGTAACAGTAACATATTCTATTATTTATTTCGTACGAATTTCTTATTTCATATACTGGGCATCAGTAAATTTTTGCATTAATAAAATGGAATCTTTTATGGGAAAATTTATAATTTTCTGAATTTCGAAATTATTTTCATTTTTAAAAAAATGCAGACACAATCACTACATATTCACTCTCACAAACCCGATGAGAAATATTTCACTTCAACCATTAATTCTCTCTTGACACATTTGTGAATGCCTATAATCACCTTACCGATAGTTATTGTCTTATATCCCTTTGTAGTGTTTTATTTATCTTCTAGCTGTCGGTTAAATGATAATATTGAAGAAATAAGAATATAAGAAGGTGGGGTGGGGACTAATGAATATTATATTTCTGTGACTTGAAAATAGTGAAAGTCATTTGTCGTATTATATTTTAACAAATGCGCACAATTCGCAAAAAGATGACCATAAGTTGACCAATAAGAACACCATCATCACGTTGTGTGAACTGTGCTGAGTCGGTCTAAGCTGAGATACAAGCCAGCGAACTTGTATCCAAATCCATAAGACTGAAATTTTATGAATATTTTTATTCTAAATATTTGCTTCTTTTTGAAGTTCTTTGTTTGCGTTATACTGCTGTCTATTTTTAATGTAATTATTTCATTATTATTTGAAAAGTCAACTAATGGCACAATAATCACATTCTTAGTGTCCAAAAGACATTTGAGATTTTATATAGATGTAATCAATTTTTAAAATTATTTAAATTCAATTAATTAATCTCTATCAAATTTCTTAGAAATATAAAACTTAATCATAATTCCCACTGCACAATATTTTTAATTTCAAATTGTGATAGACAAAGCTATTAAAATAACATGAAAAAAATTATTTCAATAGCATCAAAGTTGTATTATTTTAATACCCTTATATCTGTTCTACAAATTGTGCAAATGAACTTTTCTAATGAATCAAGTCCTATAGCATTTTAGTATCTTTAACAACTTCAACTGTCCTTTAATTGTATGTGGTTTTTCATAATGTACACAATAGTTTCAACTTTTTATTTCACATTTAAATTGCGCTTCTTAACAGAATGTTTCTTCTACAGCTTTTAGTAATTTCAGAAAATCATAAAATATTTGATTAAATAATTTTTTTTTAAATTGACTTTTATCGCAACAGTGAAAATTGTTAAAAATTTAAGAAAAAAATTAGATAGCAAGTATAAAATAACATAAATAAAATAATTTTCTAAATTATAAAGCTCATTTTTGTACAGTAATATTTTCGATTTTTTTTTGTTGTTGTTGAGAAATATCAATCTACATTATTTTTTATTAAATTAAAATTTCAAAAAAAAAATACCTTAAGTTTGTTTTAACACTTCTAAAACATTCGTGTATAGAGCTGAATTGTTTATAAATGAAGTGATTTGACATATAGAACACCAAACACATGCACACACACATAATATCCTTTATTAGTTTTAAAGATATGATGCGTTCAAACGATCAAAAAGTCGATTTAATCACCATCATGTAACTAAAATTGATATTCGAATTCTTTAATGAGATTTACATTCATCATTTCTAATGAATTTTGAATTTGAATTAAACGGATTTACTCTTAAATATTTCTGACTTCTGTTATTTCAAAATCATTCCCTAACTCTGAGAATGCATACTTCAAATGTGATTCCGAGCAGCTGTTGCTCCAGGGCATTTAATCGTTTGGCAAACGATAGACAAAAGCTAACTGGCATCGGAAAATTCCGACTTCGTTTATTGGAGTGGATCTCAACAGCTGCCTTATTTTTGAAGTGATGTCATTCAATGTTTGAAAGCACCTTTTGAAGGGGGCAAATCTTTTCGGTTTGTTAGGAAAGATGCAAGAGTCACAAAGTTGGGAAATGAATTTTTATTGATTTCGCTTGTAAACAGGTTTTGAAAGGAAGTGGTGGATTTCTGCCGTGTGGTGTGCTTCTTAAAGTGTTCTAGTGGGGGGCTCTTGAAATTGGAAGTCCTTTTTTTCCGATGGATGAAGGAAAATATTGCTACTGTAAGCTTTTCTTCGCAATAGCGTATATTTTTCTCAAATGGGTTGCGTAGTATTTTGGACCTTATATGCTGTTTATTGATCGGTTTATCTCTTAGTTTCTTCAGAATATTTTTTTTTCTAATAATTGTTCTTACTTTTAAAAAAATGGTTTTGTGTCATTTCTATTTTTGGAAAATTTAAATTATGTGACTTAAGGGATTTAAATTCATGTGTTTTCTTTACTTTGCCTTAAAATTATTAATATACATTTAACAGTATTTCGGGTAATTGAGTTTTGTGCTACTCCAAAATTATTTTTAAATCTACTTTTATATTTTATTTGTAATTATATTACTAATTATTGTAAATGTTTAGTGAATCCTCTTGCATATTTTTATTCACTGTTTCCATTAGATCCGTGACTAAATATTTAAAATTAACAAACTGAATTATTTTTTTATGAATTTCTAAGAAGCTAACTTTTAACCATAAAAATTGATCCCTATATTTAGTAATTATGCAGGAGTCTGCTCCATAAATTTCACAAATAATTAACCAACCAAAAATGTTGAAACCTACAGTTTTTGGCATCTTACACTTAACCAAGCTGCCAAATACTGTTGATACATCAACATATCATTTATCGGATTTCTTTATATTGAACCATCAGAAGATAACTAAAATATTAATATTCTTTATTTTTTATTTTCGATTTCAAGTCACCTCTACGTATTCAGATTAGTTAATAAAATTTCTTTTAAATTCTCTGATTACTCATTTACGGAATATCATGTATAATAGAATTCTCTTGAGTCAGAGAATATTATATAATTTGTTAACCTTGACTCTTCAATTGTTATCGCTGATATACAGTATACACTGTTGCTAATTATTGAGTAATACTGAAGTAACGATAATTTGATAACACAAATACGTGCCAATAATTTTTTCGATATTTTTTTTTTTGTGGAACATTGAAATTTCAAAATATCATCAAATTAATTACTGAAAATGAACCTTAATGCCAAGAGGAGAGCTTTAATTGGATGATCATTGGCTACAGTGACGTCTGTCTCAAATTCTGTTGTTTTTGTTTACTGAATGATCTAACTCTTCCGTATGCCTTTGCAAAATGTTCGCATGTTAGTGCCAGATAGATGCATATCATCCAGCAATATACACTCGTATATTGGTTATCCCCTCTCTGACAAGTTAAGAGTACTTTATATAATTAAGCTAAATGTTAATTACTAAATGCTCTGTGCGCGTCACTGACATTTTTTAGAAATTTGGAAACTCAAAAAAAATTACATGCACCATACGTCAAACGTTAATCTGCTGTGACTCTGTGCGTCACTGCTCCATGGTAATAATTTCAATACATTTGGTACTACAAAGAAGATTCTTTAAAATGTTCATTAGCTGGTGCGTCAAAATACTTGAGTTGGGCAAACACATCAAAATTACCCACTGAGAAAGATAGACTTTAATTTATTTGCAAGAAAATTGTCCTATTTCAAATTGCGATTAATCAACACATTTACTCCATCCTGTCTGGAAAGGCATTATTTTCTGTGCGTCATAATCATGTTTTTATTTCACATTCAATTCGAATTAAGTCCTAAGAACATGTCCAAAACAATATATTTCGAGGAAATCGCTTAACTGAGTTTGATTCCTGCTAAATCCTTAAGTGTTCTCTTCCCTTCTAATTCAGTTCGCTTAACGATCGAAACTTTCATCAAGGAATATCGCTTCAAAACCCATCAAAAATCTGAGACTACGAAATGAGCAATTTAACTCTTTTGCGTCATTTCCAATTCTTTCATTGTTTCTAACTCTATGGCTGGCAAATCGCAAGACTGCCTGATTGGACTTTCATGATCTTCTGGGTTAAGTCATTTGCGTTAATGGAGCAGCCTGGAACCTAAAAGTTATCACTGGTTTTACCCAGAGACTAATGGATGGCAGATCGGGTTGCAGAATCGGCTAAGTGCACTTCAGTACAATAAAATAAGCTTTTTGGCGCTTCTTTATTCTTTTCGTGCTGTCGTTTGACCCTAAAAGGTTCCATCATATTTTTGTTCCTGTGGATTGTTCTATGTGGAAAGGAAGGGATAGGGGTATCCTTTCGGGGCAATAAATTTCTCTTTTCCAGGGCTGCTTTTTTCGGACGCCAGACTTTTGAAGATCCGCCTTTTTCTGAAACGCCCCAAAGCGGAAGCATTTGGTTACCATCAAAAGAATATTCTTCTGTGTTTTCATACTTATTAGTTGTTAACCCATTAACCTATTTAGTTCCCTAAAAAAATTACCATTTTGGTGTGGATGGGGTTTGCAATTTGGTATTTTACGATTGGTCATTTATTGGCATTTCACATGTTGTCAGCTTTAAATAGATCATATAAATATTTTTCAAATGAGTCCTTGACAAGTAGTGCTATTTTTCGTTTATTTTATGGTGATGGTCAAATAACGTTGCATAATTTTTTTTCATTTATTTCTAAATGTTTTGTCCTTGCAAAATAATTTTTGAATTTACGATCTCTATTTAAAATTATGTGCAATGCGTGAGTGGACTTTGAGAATGAATTTGATTTGCAAATTCTGTAAAATACCCTGCAAACGGGGCTGGATTAGTTATTAAAGGTGAAGAACGCAACTTCTTTGGGGCATCACAGCTTAAAAGGGTCCCGAGCCTTAAGATTTTTTATTTATTCATTTATTTTTGCGATAGTTTGAAAGATATTTAATTTTGTGCTTTCATTAAATTATAAAGGCTTTGAAATCAAATTTATTCGAATTAAAATCAAATATTTTTTTAGCGTTCTGATTACCGCGTCCTGTTCGTGTGAATGACTATAACATTTCCCAGTGGACCCGTCATATACATGTGTAAGGCAAACATTTTCGTCTTCATGGCCGTGTCTCATTGTAGTGGACGGCACTACAATCCATTTTATATGGACGTCTGAGTTTTAAACAATTTTATTTTTGTTTACAAAAAATGTTAACCCTGTTTTACAAATTCTATAAAATAGTTTCTTTTCAAAGTGTTGGAGATGAGAAATAAAAGTCTTGTTTTTATTACTTCCCTATTTATCGCCATTTTATTACTAGCCAATGGATTTATTGTTCATTTAGTAATGCCATCTTCTCCCTTCAGAAATATATTGAGTCATTAAAAATAATATGAAAACGGTACGACATTTTAGCAAAATTATCTTCAAAATAATGGCAAAATAATTCCAAGGAGGGAAAGAGTTTAATTATTTAATATTTTTATTATGGTGATTAGTGAAAGGTTTAATATTTTTCAGTGTAAACACCTATTTCATGCAATCTACTTTTCCTTTGGATCCAAGTCGTTCAAACTTGAGTTTATGAACAAATAACCTCTTTTTGGGATTAAATTCTAATATAATATTCCCTCATAATTTGCCTTTCATATTAAACCACCTTAACAGATGAAAAGTAATTGGTTCTGCAGACGTGAACCAGATGAAGCACTCATCCTAAATCCATTTCATTCGTGAACTGAGAAAAATTAATGGTCCTCTACATTAAAATGCCTTTTCAACAAATCTCCCTTTACGAAATGGTACTGTTATCCGTAGGGCAGTAAAAGCAGATGCACTTTCTACGTTTGTCATTCCTCTGAGAATCATCCAACGCCTCTAACTGGCGCTGCCTTTTCATTCCAAACAATAAAACTCGTTTCGAACGACCGTTTTCGCATCGCGCTTTGTTTACGACACCTAATAAACTGTTAAATGAATCTGCCATCAGCGCGCACTGCCCTGCGTGCGATATGCAGCGTCCTCTGGTGGAGAAGGGGGTAAGTTCGTGCCACAACATAACTGATGTTCTGTGTTGTGACAAGGCCACGGATTCGCGCTCTTTCGAATGTATTCGTTTTTGGGTTATTGTGCGATTTGAAATACCGGAATGATGCTTGATTTTGTTTAAAGGTACGTTATTTTTCAATACTTTTTTTTTTTTTTGCTGTATGAAATTTTTTGCATCCTTGAAAAAAACGTGTATGTGATCTTTTTTATTTCATTAACTTAATAAAAATAAAAATTTGTTAACAAATAAAAAAAATTCAAGTTCTTTACTCATGTTGGAATGTCCATTTATTTGTTGTGCGAAATTTTGAATTATCACTTTATTAATGATGTTTCTGTACTGAAAGTTGCTTGCCTTATCTTTAAGTTTAAACCGTTTTAATTTTAATAATGGTGATGCAGCATTGATAAAAATTATATAAATATTGATGACAGCTAAATTTAGTCTAATGATTCATTTTTAAAAGTTTCAAGTGAAATAATGTGTTTTTCTTCAAAGTGTCAGATTTTAATTTTATATTAATCATATCATTAACATTGCATAAATATCATGTAAATCTTCTATAACGTTATTCCAATATAGATTGAATGAATATAATTTTTATTAATCTGTGTTTTAAAGCAACTATTCTTGAAAAACTCCCTTTGATAAATTTTAAATTAGGGCATCTACAAGAGTTAATTTCAGTATGTATAACCTTAAATGTAGTATACAGCCTTTCAAAGTTCATTCTTTTATCAAATGTTAAAGACAACAAAGGCATTTTATTCTTTAATAATATTTCTAAGACCATTAAAAATTCTTGACCCTAAAATTCTTTAAAAAATCGTAAAGTGCTGCGAAATGTCTGTAAATTTGATTTTTTGAACAGCCACATAACTCTTCTTATCAGAAATATGATACCATGTTTTATGGATTCTTGTCTGGCTGCCATTTAACTGATATTAAAATGTGCATTAATTTGAACATTATTTAAAAGATTAACATGTCATATGATCAGGTAATTTTTGTCATAAAATTTATTTTTCTTCTGTACTTAAATCCAACCATTTAAGTTATTTTATAGAAAAATGACTACTGATCTGAAATTATGCAGAATGCTTACATTAAAATACAACATATTGAACTTAATTACGGTTTGTTTAAACATATTTTTTGCATTCACTCTTTTAATAGAAAAAAAATCGTTTGCAATAGAATTTTAACTGAAGAAGGTATAATATATTAGTTATCTTCATTTATTTAATAATATAGCACCTTTTGTTTCGAAAATGTTCTGACATTCTTATTCAACTTAGATACAAAAGTATGGTTGGTGTTTATATAAGTATACAAAATTTTTGTATCGAATTATTTCATTTATAAATTATTTCATTTAAATTTATAATTAAAAATGTGGTGGTATAATACAGCAATGATATAGTAAAAAATCTATTAAGTGATTAATAATAAGTATTCCACATAATTTCTATGATGTTGATGCTATAAAATCCCATGTCTTCTTAATTCTCAGTATGGTAATTTTTTAATTATTTAGCAATATAATTTAATAATTTAGCAGGTAATTTATTATTTAGCAGTTACTTAATTAAGTTATCAGAGTAAGTTTTATATTTTATAACAAAAATTTTTATGAGAATGTCGTTGAATCGAGAATATCGTAGAATTTTTATGAGAATATGCCTATGAGAATATCGTTGTTGCAAATAGCAAATAAAATTAATTTTTAAAAAAAGTATCGAAGAATATACAACCCAATTTCATCTGTTAGACAACAATCATTATTTCATAATCCTAAATTTTAAAAAATTAAAACAACTATTAATCTTATTATTAACATGAACAGTTTTTGAAAGAAATAAAAAGGCTAATTTGGTAGGAATTAACACAGTGACAGGTTAGAGATCCTACGGTTGAGCAATTACCGGTTCCTTCAAATCCGAATTATAAAAGTAGTATCTTTTTTTACGTTATACTTCCGCTCCGTTCCACCTACTACTATTGTGGGTAGAAAGTAAAAGATAGCACCACTTCCGTAATCGTGGTCGGAACATTACTCACCTTTGGCCACTACAATCCGATTAAATTTGGCACCAGAGATATTTTTAATCCACCAAGGTCATGATCAAACTTATGAAACCTTTTGTATTAAATTTTTGTTTGACTTTTGAAAGAAATGCTAGAGTTTCAATATTATTGATAAGTTGAGTGTCATTTAATGTAAATGAATAAGATTTCGAACGAATCAATGGTACTTTTCCGTTATACGGATACAACGAAAAATTCGACCAAAAGTCACCAAATAATCGTATGGCTAAAAAAGTGAAAAGTCGCCAAAAATTGCAAAATTACCTCAAATTTAACGTTTAAATTCTTCAAATTCATGTTATTCATTTGGAGACCTAGTTCGCATTTTGTTTTGCCATTCGCTTCGCTTGGCGATTTGACTCGCATTAGGCTCACATTAATGACATCTTTCGCCCGTATAACGGAAAAGTACAGAATCAATTTCCATGTCATGGAAAATAGTTGCTTGCAGTTGTTGTTGAAATGTTGCTTTTAGTGCTTCTCGTATACTTCGTATATGAGAAAAGTAAGTAGAATGGTTTGACATTTCCAATGCCTTCTCCAAAAAGATAATAATATTATCTGCAAAACATTTTGTCTTCGAGAGTTTGACTAATCTCCACATTTTAAACCACCCTGAATTCGAAAAAAAAAAAAAAATGGTGGGAAGTATATATGCTTGTGAACACAATAAGTCCAAAGTATTTTAAGCTAGATGGATAAAATTGGGTGTATGGCTTTATCATTTTGTACAAATCTACAAGTTTTTGTTTCTATCAGATAAAATTTGGTATGCAGGTTTAACATCTGAAGTGTAAATCAATATCAAATGTTAAACAAAATTTGTTTAGGGTTGTCCATCTATCGATTCGTACATACAAATGCGTAACTCAAAAATGCATCTATATAGTAAATGAAATGTTATGCACATTTTTAACATTTAATGTAAAAAACCTTGACAGATTTGAAATTAAATCCATGAAAGTGTTGATCAATCTGTCGGTCTGTACTTTTACTTGCATGCAAAGGCGATTATTAAAACGCTCTGACAAATATGTGGAATTTAATGTATGCTTTGGCAAATACAATTGTAACTCTTTGTCAAATTTTGGTTTTCACTGGTCGAAAAAAAATGTGCCCAAACTACACATTTCGGTTTTTTGGTACCAATATCTTCGATTAGTCACCATAAAAATCAAGATACACTGCAGTCTAACAGACTCTTTAATAGCTATTATTCAACAATGGCATATAACTAATAATACCTAACTATTAATAATAATTACATTTTGTTAATACTTTGTAAGTCTTTGTCAAATTTTGGTTTTTATAGGTCGAAAAAAATATGCCCAAAATACATATTTCGATTTTCTGGTATTAATATCGTAGCTATTAATAGTAATTTGATTTTGTTAATGCATTGTAATTCTTTGTTAAATTTTTTCATTAGTCGAAAAAAGGTCCAAAAGTATTCTCATGTGGTATCTAAATCGGCGATTTATCGCCATAAAAATTATGATAGATAGCAGTCTGACACCTTCATAACTATTGCTCATCAATGGCATATAGCTAATAAATACCCAATTGCATTTATAAGAGTGCATGCGAGATAATTTTAGAGGAACTACCGCCGTTTGTTCGAACTGCATCATACCTTATACTAATTTCTTCAGATATATCAGTATTTCCATGTTTTTTTTTTTACATTCATTAAATAACAATTTAGTCGTATGGTAGTGTTTATTCATTCTGAGATCTTCATCCAGTTTGACTTCTTTCATATTTTCATGATATCAGTAAAATATCGCATTTAATACATTAGAAATGATAATAAAACAACACTAAAAATTATTAAATGTTTGACAAATCTGTGATGACAATGCTTCAATCTGAATGACATAAGTTATTTATGTAATCTTGGTGATAATTTCAGATTTGGAAAGTTCAAGGAATTTTTCTTTCTTGCGCTGCATTTATGAATAGTTATATCCGTCCTTCACATAATATAATGGTTCTGCCCGATTTAGCTCTACTGTCTGGGAAAGTTAAATGCATGTCGTTTCCAAACAATTTGTCTTTAGGCAATGAAGGCATCCATTGCTGAAATCAAAAGCTGTCTGTCGCATCAATTGACGTCATATTTCCCATCGTTTTATTTTTATTCTGAAAACGCAGCATCGTTTCTGTTTTCTGGTTGAAACCAATTTGATCCAGACTTGACGTCACGTGTTTCTGTTCTTGATCAGTGGCTAATTGTTTTTATAACGAGCAGAAAAATAGCATTTCTGCCATTTGGACTGTGATTCGAGAAATATAAATATTATCATAGAATACTTTTATCTAATTACAGTGCTTTTATTAATAGAACGCTTTTAGTTTCCTTAACTAATGGATTCCACATTTAACTTTAACTATGTCTGAAATTAGAATAATTTTTATATTGATGGTGTTTCTGGCACGTGTATGGATGGAAGATTTTGGATTATATAAAATGAGATCTCTTTATTTAGAGGATAATTATCGGATCAAACCATTCAAATTCAATTATGTCTATAATTTATAATTGCTCATTTCCTTGTGAAATGTTAAATTTTTTACTTTTTTTACCCCTTCTCCACTGTCTAATTAGATAATTCTGTTTCGTCAATGTTTGACCAAGAATACATAAAATATTTTTTATATATTTTATATGATATTTTAATCCAGTTATAGAGTTGTTAAATTATTTCATTTTAACTTAAAAGTTTAAGAAGCAATATGCTTGTATAACGCCTTTTCACTACGATTATAGGATTAAATTATTCACTTTTAAACAACAGCTAAGTTTATCCATTTGCTTTTCTCAATAAATAAAATAAATCAAAATGCCTACCACCTGACTCTTTATTATATTTTAGATGAAAACTAAGGCATGATTCATGAGTGCATTTGCTGAGATGACGGAAATATCAAACGGAGATTATTATTATTAGAACAAATAGGATTGTTTTGAATTCAGTTCTCCACATACCCACCCCACTCTACTTCTCACTGTTAATGTAACTTCAATTTAATGTCATGAAAGAATGGAAGTTTTGCAAACCTTTATTTACATCCAACCCTTAACATATCATAATAGACTCATCTGATGCCATGCAAAGCTTACGTCACCTCCATTAACTCGTGAGAGCTTAACAATACGGTTTTCCTTAAGCAAGGTTAATTTTCCAAATGATTATGATTTAATTTTTGAAAATTTTTGGATTTTCTCATTGAAAGATTAATTTTTAAAAGAAGCCAGATATTGAAAACTTTCATTAATGTTCGTCTGTTAATTTATCCAGAAAACTCGTCTCGTATCACGTAATTCTTACGCCACATTCAAATACACGTAAACGCCATCCATTATACAATCCGTATTCTACAAGAATACATTGTATTTGTAAATTCTGCGCATGAATTGAAAATGTTTACTGAAATAAACTGTAAGACGTCAAGTAATTTTTTTAATGCCAGATGCTATTACAAATAATAACGTTATGTTTATAATAACGCCTTAAGTTGAGAATTTTTCAGAATAGGAAGACAAGTAAAGAGCAAAATCTTAAATCTTTTATTGGTATTTTCAAGACCTTGAAGGTGATACCTGGAACTGCTGCTCGTTAAATATATCTGTCCTATTGTCTTCGTATCGTGTTGATATAGCTGTAAAGGTGTAATGTCCATCATTTTTTATTCTTACATCTTTTGTCATAATTTCATCGAGCAGTGTTGAAGCATTCCCTAACCGGAAAAATCATTTCAAATTAACTTCAGATAATCCAACTTTTTGAGTCCTTCCAATAAAATATAAGTTTATAATATCAAAAATAGCAATTTTTAATTACAAAAACATAATTTTTGCGAACATCAGAAAACTACATCTTAAAGATAATTCTTTATTAATTAAAAAATGAAAAAAAAATTATAGAAGTGCTAAAAAAAAACTTAAATTCATCGTTACATTTCCTTTTTACGATGCAACTTCCGCTGTTCTTCTGTGAACATCACAGATAGCTATATAATGGTGGATGTTGTAGATGTCTTTTTATTGCAAATGTTTCCAAACATAGAATAACATTGAAATAAATATTTAAATTTAATGACAAATAGTAAAATTTATCATTGAATTTAATAGTAATTCTTTAAAAAATAGTAAATAGCATAGCATTTATTTTTATTAACTTTTCTGTTATATAAATATATATTTTTTAATCTTCTGTTTTAACATTGTCGTATATTCTATGTATTGAAATATAAATTCGCTTCGGAAATATCAGTCCAAAATCCTAAGTTTCCTCGAAATTCCAGCAACAACAAAAAAACGCTACATTTTTTCCCTATGTAGTTAGGACATCGATGAAATATTTGTAATAATAAATTCTCAGTGAAATATAATATACCTAAAAGTACAGCAAAGAACGTTCATAAATTGTTGCCGAATCATCTCAATTGGCATATCAAAGTCGAAATATTCTTTCGTTGCATTTTACGACGAAATTCAGTCGTCAAGACTTCCTTTTTTCACGAAGCATCTTCCGCAGTTCCTCTGCAAATATCGCCGACAGTCGGATATAAAATAGTAACAGAAGTCGTATCTATCTTGCATTCTAAAAAGAAAAAGACGATTCTTTTACATTAGCGAATTGAGACGAAAGAAAAAAAAAAGTTTCTGGGTAGACGACGAAGTAATAAAAATCTTCTTTGAGTAAAAACAGAAAGGGTATCAACTCGAAAGGGAGGAAATGATCCCTGCCTATCTAATATGGTTTCTCTGTGCTCCGAACAATTTGTTCCAATCCAAGGAATTCCGCTTTAATTTGATCCCTGTTGTTGATGCGATAAAACTACGGGGAAACCCTTAAAGCAACTAATTTTCTTTGCCTCCCCCTATTAGTTATTTTATTTGTTGAAGGAACTCAGGGAAGCTCAACCAGTGGTGGAAAGACCATCCTCCAGCTCTGTCCATTTATTTGACTTTATTTGCCGTCTTTGAGAATCTTGATGGCTGCGAGCGGGCCAAGGAGATTTGATGTTCTTAAGTTTTGACCAATGAAAGTTCCTTTCTGCTATCTTTAGAGACCACCTGAAAAGAATTTTGGTTTATGGTTCATAGGATTATTTTATCTTTTGCATTTTCTAAATTGAATGGCAATTGGTTGGAAAGTATGAAGAAATCAAAAAAGGGTTTCAGCATTTGTATTAATATTTCATTGGTGAGGGTTTCAGTATTTAAAATAGTTTTCATGGCAATAAACCACTTCAGCATCAGAACAAGATTTTATTGGTGAAGGTTTCGATACTTAAAGTGCTAGTTTTCGTGGTGGTAAACCACTTATATTAAGATCTTATTGATGAAGATTTTAATGTTTAAAATGCTAGTTTTCGTGGCAGTATAACATTTTTATTAAGATGCGATTAGTGAAGGTTTTAATACTTAAAATAGTTTACTTGACAATATGCATTACTTATATTGAGATTTGATTGGTGAAGGTTTCAATATTTAAAATACTTGTTTCCTTTGCTATAAATTACTTATATTAAGATTTGGTTGGTGAAAGTTTCAATACTTAAAATATAGTTTTTCTTGGCAATAAACTACTTAGATTAGAATTTGATTGATGAAGGATTCAATATTTAAAATAGTTTTCTTGGTGATAAAGCCTTTGAGTCTTTGATAATAAAAAACTTAATAGTTTTCTTGAACGTATTTCTAGTTTGCATGCTTATCTGAGATTATTGTTTTGTTTATTTTCTTGCATACGAAGTATATAAAAATACCATATAGTATTTGCCAATAATAAAATTTTATGGTATGTTAACCTAAATTATATTAAATTATGCTTTTTTTTTTTTTTTTTTTTTTTTTTCCTTCAAGATAAGCAGTGGGTTAAAAGGGTATTTGTAACTTGTTTACTCAAACATGAATTGATTTTTTATTTTTTAAAGAAATACTTTTTTAATAGAAGAAAAAACATATAAATATGTTGTCTTTGATTCTGAATTAAGAATAAGATGTTGGAATATCAATATCTTCGAAATATTAAAATTACTTTTATTTGTTCAATAAAGTTATTTTTGACCTCTATTCAATGCAAATTTATCGGTTTTAAACTTTATAAAAAGGACTTAAGTTGTTAATTAAATATACTTAGTAAACAAATGTCTTTTAATTATTTTCTGTTTCGAATCGTTTTGCAGATAAACCATCTAATCGTTAATAAGCATTTTTAACACTTTTTAATTCAACATGTAATCTAAATAATTGTTTATGTAAAAATATAAACATTTTAAATACAATTTTTATCAGCTGTTTTTATAATGAATTGGCTTGCATGTCACTTTCATGTTTAGGTTGAAGTAATTTCTTTGACCTTTTTCTATTGCCAATTTATAATGGCAATTAAAACAAAATGAGATTACTTCAGTAAGTTAATAATTGAATAGCTAATGGTGAAAAGAAAATATTACTAGTCTTTTTAAAAACTGAAAAAAAAAAATGGTTTTTAAGCCACTGAGTTGTATTTTGTTAGATAACAAGCTTGCGATAAATTTTATTATTTTTTAGCTGCTTCTTATTTAACTTTTTAAAGAAAATAAAATCTTTTCATTTTTATATTTTATGGTAAAAATACAATACCAGTGTCAAATTACAATGCCAGAATTTTTTTTTCCTACTCAGTAAAGAAAATTTTGACAAAGAAAAAAGAACTGTCCTTGAAACGTGTTTATTTGAACACCGTAAAATCGAGTTTAGCTACTTTTATTCCTTTTACTCTGCTTCACTTAAATTAGCACCATTTTATTGGCATCAGCCGCTTTCGTTTCTGATTGGCACATTTAGACACGCCATTTTTCAAGAACTCGTCTAAAGAATTTTTACCTAGCATTATTAGAGAAAATTTATATTTTTTATATAAATAATTCAGAAGTTTTTTTAGATAGATAACATCATTTTTTTATTTCTTTCCAGATTAAATTAATTTTAATAGAATTTTTTTTGGTTGCTGTAGAATTCTCTGAATTTGACTTTAGAAGATCTGAAGAGTTTCTATCTTTTAATGTTTTTTTTTCACCGACTTCTTTTTATGCAACCATACGTCTTTTGAACTTGTCATTATTTCTCCAAGAAAAGTGCTATTATCTTTTCTTTTTTTCCTCCTACTTGTGCTTTCTTTGCCGTTTTTTTTTTTTAACTTATTATTTACTAGTGTTTTTTTTTTTCATCATTAGCTGCGATTGATTATTCTTAATTAACATACCTAAAGGAATATAGAGGGTTTTTTTTTCTATTGCTTTTCATTTTATCTTTAAATTGTAGTTAATTTAAACAAAATCTTTTGGTAGATAATTTTCCCTTTTTTTTTTTTTTTTTTTTCCTCTCTTTTTATAATGTTCTAAAATTTAATATTTGATTATTGTAAGTTTCATCCGTTGGACGTCTATTTTTCCTTAATGATCTTACTTTTTTTTATTATTTTTCAACTTAATCTTCGGCAAAAATGCAATAATTAGAACAATGAACTAAAATTTGATACATTTTTTTAAAAAGAATTTGCTTTACAAATATATTAGTATATGTTTACGGTTATTTATTGCTACATAAATATGGAAGACTTATTTTGTTTAAATTGACGTATGTATTTTATAGCATATTAAATTCTACACATATTTCAATTATATTTTTTAAGTTTGATTGTTTTCGTAGTATTTCTGTACGTTTTCTATAATATAGTTTCCTGTGTTAATACATTTTACTATAGATTTTTGGACCACGGTAGCCTGTTTAGTTGAACGTCAATCTCGTAACTGAAAAGTAGTGAGTTCTGTCCTCGTCTCGGCCAAAGACAGCCGTGTTGGCTAATGGCATTTGGGGCACGTTAAATAGGTGGTGACTGCAAAGTCCTCCAAATTCCCATAACAAATTATACTTCTAGGGGTAATGAATCTGGGATGAGTCGGTCTCTGATTTGGATCTAAATTCTTACTTGCGGATGGATGAATGAGTTCGACCGCCCCCTAAAAAGGGTTGTGTCGTGTGTGTTTGAGCAAAGTCGTACTTTTACCTTAACGGCGCTTGTTAACAACGAAAGGCGCGCACTTCTACCTCAATTCAAAATAAAAAAATAAAAGGCTACTTTCATTTGGCTTGGTATGACATAGTGGCATTAAACCGACCCGACTGTAAAATCATATTAATGTATAATTTCATTGCATTCTGTGTAAGATGTATATCATTTGAGAAGTAGATATATGTCAATATTTTAAAAACCAAAAGCGAAAAGGTTGAAAAATCACAAAATCACCATGAGGAATATTCCTATCAATGACCCTATTTCACGTTGAAATATTTAGATGACCACCAGATGCTTTTCGCGCTTGCCACATTTTAAAACATTACTCGTTTGATATTTTAAATACGGTTTTTAAAAAAATACAGTTTAATTTTTTCTCCATTTTGCATTGTTTGTCATTTTTACTTTTCAATAACTTTTAAAAGCAAATAAAACATATAATTATTGGGTTGAATGCGGTGATGTACTAGATTACAATACAATGTATAGCATAATGCCTGCATGTAGTATAATTATTGCAGTAAATCCGTTGTCCATATCAATAACATTTCAAAACAATAAATGTTTGATCATTTTGCATGGTAGTCTGTGGGATTTATTTTATTTCATCTTTCGATTTCTAAAAGATTCAATTTTTAAAATTTCAAAAAAAAAGAAAATTGAAAAAATTCTTTTTGATGCTTTTCGGTTTCAATCGTTATAAATTCCAGAAAAATATGCTTATTAAATTTTTGAAATTGAATTGATTATCAATCGTTTAGTTATGAAAAATTAGGTGAAAATTTCGTTTCCTTTTTCTATCTAGAGAATTATAAATATTTCCCAAATTTCGAAATAAAGAAACTCTTTTACAGTATAAGATGCCATAAACACCATCTATTTCTCAAATTTAATCTCTAACTAAAAATAACTTTCATTTCCCCTGTCAGCATTTTCCCCCATTCGGTTTTCAATAAGAAAACGATTTTGGTTTGGCTTGCATTGTCTGATTGAGCCTTTAAAATTGCTGCATCTGCGCTATTCTATTCTTTTCGGAAGTTGTGTCTTCAGCACTCCGTGCGTTCTCACGGAAGCAGACGATTTTAGGAGGAATAAACTGCACTTCCACTTTACCTGCCCATTACTTATTCTTTCCGAGTTGCAAGATCTCGTCTGCGTGAAGATATTTTCTTCACTCGCAAACACACACCATCTTACGGATGCAATTTGTATTCTGGCGTTACTGTCACTTCTGTGCGAAAGTTTTGGAGTGATGTTTAATTGTTTAACTTCGGGGCCTTAATTAATAAACTGTAAATGTAGTTGAGACGATTATTTTAAATAAATGTTCCATGTCTTTTTGTTGTAATCGTTTAATTGTAATTTAAGTGCCTCTGTTGTGTTGCGGAAATTGTGTTCATTGTATTCACGTATTGACTATCATTGTTTTCATGCATTTTATAGCATCTGGCTTATTAAAAGTCTCTAAGAATTTTTTAAACTTCTTGATAAGAATTAATTTGATATTTTTTAACCATGCTTTTGTTTAAGTTGCATTTCTTTTTATTTAGCGTTATATGCTCAAATTACCTAATATCTATAGCCTATAGTTTTTCACTCAAATGCAGTAGAATTTAAGGTTTAGGCCATGATAACTTACTTCCTAGTAATATAAGAATTTTTTTAGCTGGGTAGTTTAATATTTTTAGTAGTTCTTATCTTTTATTGTTAACGATAAATTTTTAAAGCAGATTTTTAATACTTTCTGATAATAAAAAACATACATTGTTTGCAATTTCATTCATGAAATTGATTGCCAATTAAACTATGAATATTCCTCCAAATTTATCTCATCTTTCACAAAATCATACCGATTATTGAATGTTTTACAAGTACACGATGTTTCTCTTATTGGGTGACACCTCTAAAATGAGAAACTTCTGGTATGGTGGTTGGCTCTCCCCACCTTGGGGGATGCAGAAAAAGTGGGGGTTGCTATCTTCCATCAATTACGGGACGTACTTCACACGGTAAGAGTTGTACCGTGGATTTTAGCGACTCAGCCATAGTTCTCGCCGGTGTTGCTGTTGCGTTCAGTTTTCAGTCAGTATGCCTTAAAGCGGGTAGGAATAATCAATTTATGATACATGCGCCAAGGTTTTGTTTCATGCAATAGGTTCATATTTCATTAGTTTTAAATATATTCATTATACAATTCCTAGAACTGAAATGTTTAAATGTCGAAATCAATGCCATCCTTTGAATTTTCGGGCTTATAGCATTATCAAGTGAAGCCCCTATCAAATAAAGTGAATAAATATGTAGAATGACATTTTTCACTACATTAAGATATAAAATCACTTTTATTTGTATAAAAATAAAACTCTGATAACGTATTAATAATAATTCATATAATAAGCTCTCATTAGAATGCGAGCATATACTTAGTTGACTATCCTTTTGGCATTCGGATAGAAGTAACTCATAATCGAGTTTGGTTCAAAAATGAAACTGTTTTTTTGTGCTATTTTAAGAAATCAAAAATATTTGACGATAGATTTAGATCAAAAATATTATTTCAACCAACTAATATGATCCCAAAACTTTCTAGCATACTTTTTAATGAGTGTTATCGTAGAATGGGCAATTTCATTTTATGAAGAACTAGATGTAGATAATTATTGATATTTTTTAATTTATAAATTTAAATATGGGTCCATTGTTTTGTATACTTGATGTATCAAATTCATAAAGTAAGTTTTTTTTTTTAAATGTGAATTGACTAAATATACTGGAAGGGAAATATTTCCTACTTAAGTAAGGCCTTGAAATGTCTTAGAAATTTTAAAAAATTGCAACCACAATGTCGGAAAAAATTTAAAGTAGAATCTAAGATGCATCTTAAAATCCTTTACATTTAATTATGTCTTAGATTGAGAAGATTTTATTGCAAGAAAAATAAAAGGGATTGAGGTAATTCACTGGATGTTTCCACGGTTTTCCTCCAAATTAAGTTAAATTCTTAATTCTCCCTCGAGGTTGGTTGCTTCGATTTTGTGTTTTTAAAAAAAACTCAAATTGCTCTGTCTGAAGACATCCAAGTAATCGTTTTTCGTCGGAAAAAAAATCAGCGAACTTTAACGATTTTCGGATTTAGCAAAAACTTTCTAGATTTTGGCTTAACGTTGTGTTGGGGAAAGATTTAAGTTTTTAAGCTCTTTTTTTTTTTTTTCTTCTTTTTAAACTAACATCGACTACTCTTCATCAAACGATTATCGAAGAACTGACAAAGAATCGATTTTCTATACACGTGATGCGTTTCACGTACGTTAAATTCGGGAAAAAAAATTAGTGTAACATTTTGGATTTTTTTTTCTAAGTGGTTTCAGTAAACAGATTATGACTCGATATCAAAGTTTTTCAAAGAAGTTTTTTTATACTCAAAATACGTTTTGTTTTATATTGAGTAAAAAAATTACGGAGCGTTTATTCTACCTGAAGAATTGATTTTTATTCAAACAAATTTTATTGAAATATGTTCTAAAATACAGCTAAATTTTTAATTTTTACTTTCTCTTATATATAATATGAAAAAAGTATAGTAATCATCAAATTAGAACTCAAACATTTGACGAATTTCTTGCCGTTTGTCTGCCTCTGGCAAAGCGAATTCAAAAAACGCTTTCAGCTAGATAGTAGGATTTGGGTATGCGGTCTTTAAACCAAATTTGTAGGTTTCTGTCAAATTTTGAATAAAATCTCTTCTGATGAAGTCATATAAGCTAACACAAAAATTGCAAAGCAAAACGAATTAAATAGATAAAAATCGACACTCAGATTTATTTATGGAGTACAGATCTGACAAATTTTGAGCCAAATCTAGCTACGGATTAACCGATTGTCGGTGCGTCCTTTCAAAAACATGCAAACGCGGTATGGAATTTTGTGGACACAAGTGCCGTTTTGTGTCAAATTTTTCTTTTAGTTGATTAAGAAAAACATGTCTAAAACATGAATATGTTTTTTTTTGACACCATCTACCGTATGTCAAGATTAATCACCAATAAACGACACAATACATTCAGTAATAAAGTTAAATTCACGCCAAAAGTTAGTATTTGGTAACTATTGTACATTCCAATACCATGATAAAGCGTTCTTTGGCATGACAAATTCGTTAGAGAGTGAGAAAGTATTAGGGAGATCTCTCCAGATGATTTTAATTGTTAATTTTCAATAGAATAATTCTGTCTTCGTGTGAATTTGAATTTAGCAGGAAAAAATTTTTATTTAAAATATTAACATTCGTATCATCAGGTATATAATACACATCCACCGTTTGATTATATGCTTTTAATTTAATATGTATCAATCTGTTTTTAATTGCTTCTATGACTTTTATGCATTGCTTATATTTTACTTAAGCCATTTTTTTTTTCTTTTATTTTAGGTAAGTGTTACAATTCTACTTGCTTTACTGTATTTTTCAAAGAGGTAAGTTTATTTAATATTGTTTCATATTTAAAGTGCGATCTTCTCTACTGAAGTGTGTTAATTTTCAAAATTTAGTGCAAGGTCATATTTCCTTTTCGCAACGAAAGTACTTATAAATTTAATACATTTTAGTTATTCCAAGAATCCCGTTTTAAACTGTTTTCCATATACAGATGATTTTGAAAAGCCTTGAGCTCAATTACTTTCACTTTTATGATTGAAAATTCAAATGATTCTTTCCTCACGTGCTTTATATGTACAAACTTTTAGATATTTCTGGAAGTTTGTCAGAAAGTAGTTTAGTGAGCTTGCCATTTTTGGGAAAAACATGTTGACGATAAGCTGAGAACTTTCCCCTTTCTGTTATATTCTTTATTTCAGACATATTTTAAGTTTTTTTATCAGAATAATTAATTCTTCTTAATACATATAAAACTACATGCTTACTATTTTATAGATTATTTTTTATTCGAATGTATTTAAAATAAAATAGTTGTGAAAGCACTTGGATTGAAATAAATTTAATATATGTAGTTTTTAAAAACATTTTTTATTAGTGCTCTGATATATACACTTCAATTTTTTACTATTCTTTTTATAAATACATATTAGGTAATTTATTTCTTTACTTTTTCTTTTCATTTCATTTCTAGATGGCGCCGCTATTAGGGGATAAAAATTTAATTAATCAATGACTGATAATTAATTCTGAAAGTATAAAATAATGTATAATCATTAAGAATTTAAAGCGTCTATAAAAATTCCAAAACTTTAGGATAAATAGGAATCAATTACAGAATTCTTTCTTTAAAAACATAAAATTGAAGTTAATTAAAAGAATATAAAATGTATTTCATCTGCATGATAGTTGTAGGATTACGTTTTATAGAAAATACGAAATCAATTGATCTTAAAGATTAATTGTTTAAGTTAGGAAACTTAGTTAATTAGGAAATTGAGATTTAAAGAATTACATAAGGAGTTTGTGTAAAAAAGCATTTTCATAGAAACTCGATTTCATGATTTTAACGAATTTTATTGTTTTAAAATAAAAATGTTTTGGATATGTCTGTACACGATAATTCGAAAACGACATTAGCTGCGCGAATTAAATTTATTATGCGTTTGCAATACAAAATTTGTATATCTATATCTACATACTTGTATGAAATCTGTCACAGAGAAGTTTTATCATTTCTTTACCATAAGAATATAAAACTGAAACTCAAGGAACTAGATAAACGAAATTGAACATATGGTGTTATCACCAGAATTGAAATCCGCGCCAAAATCAAAAAGTCAAAGTGCAAAAACCGCAAATATGACGATTCTCTTCCGTATATAATGAATCTTAAAATGTGCCATATTTTGTAAGCATGTGAAAAGTAGAAGAAAGAATACTCTGGAGGAAATATCTAATTATTTATTCTATGTAGGTTAATCGAACTGACATTTAGGTAGTAATGACAACGTTTGGTATTTATTAAATTTCTGTGCCAATTCCTATTAAATATTAGCTGTGTTTGACGACCCGCAGGATAACCTTGAATATTGGAAAGAATTATTTACTATTAAATCTCTTATGTATTTAATGCCATAATTTCCGCATAAAATATTTTTAAGCATCAAATGATAGTCTTGTTTAATAATCCACCGTTTCTCGTGCGCATGAAATTTTCTGCCAAAGTCAGGTTCCATGATATCATAGTACCATTAAAAACCTAAGTATAAGGTTAATTTTTTTTGAAATTATATGGCTTTTTTTGCGAGAATGTAATTTCAATTTTTGGTTTCCCATACAAACGAATCAGGTTTAGCCGAATTTTTCTTGCTTACTTTGCAACAAAGGAAGAAAATCACGGGACTAAAAATGAAAACTTTATGAATTAAAGAAGGAAAGTTGTGTTGCTGGAAATTATTCAAATATATTTAAAAATTGCCAAAATTCAGTTAAAAAGACAAATGTTAAAAAAAATTAGTTTGAAAAAAAAAAGCTGTTGAATTTTTAGGATGTATTAAAATTATTTTTATGCTATAATTTTTTAAAAGCTGTGGTGGGAATATATTTATAATTTGCTTAATTTTTAATTGAAATTTTTAAAAACTGCTTCAAGATGCATATTTGGTTTCCGAAATTGATTTCTGCCGTATGTGGTACTTAGGTTAAATGGTCCCTTCTGCAGTAGCCAACACTTACACATTTTCCCATGTAACTAACTCAGATAAGGATGTGGTGGATTTGTTATGTAACTTTAAATGGTTTACATTTTTACTTAAACTCATTTCTTTGTGAATATTAGTTTGTGCTACAGTGCTGTAAACAGAAATACTTTTATCTCTGTATAAATCTAACGAATTTGATATTGCAAGCATTCCATTCCCCACTTTTCATTTGAAAGTGCAATAAGCCATCGAAATGACACCAGGAATAATAACTTTCGAATCCCAGCTTGTTTTAATTACGCAGATTGGGTAATGCTTGCCTCCTATTTCAAAAAAGGAACTCTCATTTCGTTCAATCACGAACTTGCAGCTGTCGTTCGCGTTTCTCGCACGATCGACTGGGCTTTGTTCTTTTGTTACATTGTCCGGTGTTCTGTTACGTTTATTTACCTTCTGCCCTGGATTTATTCCGTAGGGTCGAGATTGCGACATTTATTTACGATGAAATTGGAGGTGAACGTTTTTTTAATTCCTACTGTATTCTTAATGCATTTATTAAATAATATTTACATTATTTATTGATATATTTATCAGTGTAATACACATTTGAAACAATATTAATCTTGTAGAATTATCACGTAATAAATGGAGTTATATCTGCAAGCTTTCAGTCATGTTTGAAATATTTTATTGTTCAAAATATATGTTGTGCTGAATTTTAAATATTTATTTACCGATTGTACTTTAAAGTACCATTTAAATATTGTTTCTAAAATGGATTCTAAAACCTTCGCGTTTTTGCGCATGTGTCAGGATGAATTTTATTCGTCAAGATATAGGTAAGAGGAAAAATGAAAGAAGCAGATTATATTTAATAAAGTAAATTCGGATTACTAGTAGATTAAATAAAATTAAAATAATAAAATCAGAAACTACGCAATACTCTATACATGTGGGAAAAAAATGAATGAAAAAGTGTGTTTTACAAGGCAAGAATCATGGTCAAAGGATGACGAAGAAATCCGGAAATATGCTTATTCCTCAGCATTTTTACGTCTTAGTGAAATAGAATAGCCGAAAAGTGGAGGACACTGAACCGTCTCAGGATACTGAAACTAACAATAAGGCTGATTATCTTCGAATTTGTGATTTTTTTTCCGACTGTATTTTTAAAAAATGGTGAACATATTTCCAATAAAAAGCAGTTGATATCGACTGAAAACAACGTTAAAAGTCTTTATTTATTAGTTTAGTTAAATTATTTTAATTTAAAATTCTTTTTTTTTCCTGGATTTATTCTGTTCCAAAACTTTTAACTAATGGCTCAAAATGAATTTGCAAAATTTATTATAAAAATTCAGTAAATAAAGGGTTAAATGATGCTACCTTTTATGTAGTATACTTTATTTAAATATTAACTTATAATTGCGCTTCTATCTTATCGTTATTTAAAAAGGTAAGTGTAAAAGCTCAAGAATGGAATTGCTGCATATCACATTAATTCAAAAAGAAGCATACTAATATTTATAATAGCACGCGTAGTGAAAATATTATGATTCGAAATCACAATTTTTATTTATGTGGAAGAATGTGGCAAGAATTTCTCTTTTGAATATAAAATATATGCAAGTTTATTTCCTCGCTGATTTTTCCTTTTCTAAATTTGTAACTTAACCTGTATTCGTGACAAAACTCCTCGAAATTCAAATTATATGCTCACTTCATTAAGGAGAAAGCTGGCTTTATTAAATTTCTAAGATGTGTTCTCTCTAAACATGCAAACGATTTGTTGTATCAACAAGCCTCTCCCACCACTTCTGTAAAAGTTTTCGTTGTCAACTTCAAATCCAAAATGTGCTTTACAATGATTCAAGCGATGTCTCACTTTGTGGAATAAGTACACACCCATTTATTCAGCTGTAAATGAAAAAGACTGCTTTTATAATTGTCCATCTATTCATGCAGCATATCTTATCGTCACCAGATGTCAGTTCCATCTTTTTAGCGATTACTTTTGTCAGTGGAGTGTTCGCCTGCTATGGAAAATGAAAAGGCTATTTTCCATTCTTTATCTTCATCTGTTATCACAGCTCTTGTAACTCAAAGAAAATAAACTTTACGTATGCTGATGACCTTTTAATCTACAGGTCCACGTGTCGAAATTAGTGAATGGAATAAAGAGTATTCTGTCTCCAGAAGTAGGGCTTTGAATCAAATCTAAGAATTTTCCTAGTATTTTTAATCTGTTTTAAATATGTTTTAAGCGTCATATTAGCTGAATTAACTTAATAATTGAATCGAAAATAGTAGAAACAGTATATTAAAGTTTGGCAGGTTTTTTAATTCAGTTTTAATAGAGTAAAATTTTTAGAAAAGTATTATTTAAATTATGTTTTTAAAAATTGACCAACAGTAGTTAAGCTTTCGTGGTAGTGAATATAATTTTGTTGTTCATTGATGGACATTATAATCATGCTAATATTGATTTTATTTTAGTTCAAAACTTTTTTTTAAAATTAATAAAAATTGTAAGAAAATTTGCATAGTAATTAATTTGGTATCCTTGAAAAAGTAACCTTTTTTTTATCTGACGGTTTCAAATTATTTCTAGTAAATCTATTTTGGGGCAAAGCCACTGCTAAAATTAATTTCTAATGGAATATTGCAATTTGTAAACTTGACTGTATTCTTTCAGTTGTACTTTTTTTTAAGTTGACAGTATAAATGTGGAAAATATTGACTGCAAGTTGCTCAGTTGTTTAGAAGATGTGAAATTATACATAAATACATTCAGACAAATAAACACACTAGTAACAATGCCTTTTGATTGTATTAAGATTGACCAACGTATTTATTGCTTAATTATTTTATGTAATGTTGAATGTGGAAACAGCGTTTCAATGAGCAGGATTCATGGAATTAATTATCGCAACATTTAGGCGTATTGATTTTTTCAAATTTTAAATTTCGAAAGTTTATGTTCAGTTTCGCAAAGTATTTCTGGGACTTTGTTTATTTTGAAACTCATTGAATTCTTTTAATGTAATAAAGAACCTTTTTTAACAGTTTATTTAGAAAAGTTGAAAATGACATAGTTGTAATTTCGAAAATTATAATTATTTTATTTTTTTTTTTCGCTTAGAATTTTTATTACAGTTTTGAAAATGCAAACCTCTTTTTGTTTTATTATAATTCTTCGAAAATAAGCTTTTAAGGAATAAAATAAAGTCTGTTTAGTTACAGATGTGAAAGTAAATACATCAAATGTTTAATTATATTCAAGCATATTAAATTTTAAAAGTTGTTTCAAAATTTCTTGTTTTCTAAAGATAGTTTGTATCAATTTCCTGAATTATTTTAACCTTTTTTTTTCTTTATATTTTTTAAGCAAGTTTTAACTGTTATTGCATTATTCTAAGATAAAACTTCTAATTTCCTAAAATTTTATAAAAATTTTAAAAAATTAAACTGCCGCTGCATAATATATATCCTTTACACCTCGAGGTAATAATCACTAAGTATAGTCTCAATAAGGTCTTTCGAGTTTAGGAAGTTGATTTTACATACTAAAATTAGATCACAGAAATATGTCCCTAGAATTTTCAGCACGTTTCTTGAAACAAGTTAACAGTAATAACTACTACTTCTTGACTGTTCTCTTCATATTGTAACATGAAAATAGTTATCCAATTACATATTTTATAAATCTTAAGTAAATTTCATACGAAATTGTATTTATTAATTTTAAGTAATGAAAATTGGTACTGTTTAATTTCTGTGTTCATATAACAATTTCTGTAATGGACTGATAATAGATGGCCGTTCTCCTTTTATTGGCTTGGCGAGGAATCAAATGCACGTGCCAGTTCTAAAATTGTTGACCAGAATGGCCAAACTACCACTCGCTTTGCTTCAAAACGAAAGGTTTAAACACAACAAATTAAAGTAAGATAGAGATTAATGTATTCCAAATTTCCAGAGAAATTTCACAGAATAAAATCTCCATGTCAAGTTTAACATAAAATATATTATTTCAGCGATTTTTCCATTCGACAAAACGAAACTTTTTAATCCATTGTCTGCCTCTGATTCTAAAAATGGAAGAATCTGCCATCAACTCCAGACTTATCGCAGCGTTGAAAAGATTTCTGCCTATAGTTAATGTTTTCGTTACGTCTGTCGTCGCATTAAGGCACGTGTCTGCCACCAGTATGATTAAGTGGAGAGTAGTGGAACTTCCAATGTCTGTTTTGGAGTATTTTTCCCCCATTTATGGCCCTTAAGTTGTCTCGGCTGCACGTGAGCAAGTGGATAAATATCTGAACATCGGTGTTGACAAGTGTGTTTGGGTTTGGAAGGAATTGGTGCGATTAGCATCTTTTTGATATATATATTCTTTCGTTTATGCGATTTTAAAAGTAAACAGTGTATCTAATGTAGTAGCCAATAACAACATTCGATACTAGGTGTCGCCACATCTGTTAACATCTTTATCAGTTGTTTGAATACTTCATACACTCTCTTCGCAGACGCAATTGCTTGAAGAACAGAAGGAAAAAAAGAGAGAGAGAGAGGCTGTGACATCAAAGTTGAAAAATAAATAATAAAATTTAGATATTGTCCAGTGAAAGCAATTTCTATAAAATTAAAAAAAAAGTAATAATAATGGAGTATTAAAACTTTTATTTTGATCACAAATATTGAAAATTCTCTATATAATATGATGTCTTGAAAAAAAACCCAAAAAAACTTAGGTTTAGATTATCAAATAGGAAGAGTAGACAGCTGCCTAGGGATCTGCAATTACATGAGCTCCTGAGGTTTATTCAGTATTTCCAGAATAAACTACTTTTATGCTTTCACTAAATTCAAATGCCTCATGTAAAGTAAAATCGGATTACAATCAAGTTTTGCAAAGTGTAAGAATATTCTGCTCATAATTTTGTCATTTCTTCAAATTAGCTTGCAGATTGTTGTCCCCCCCCCCCCTTCAGTTGGCGGAATGGCTTACATTTCAAAAATTCAGACAAACTATGTATTTCCGAATTTGGAACACATTAAATAAAACCTTCGCATTTTTTGAAATACATTTTGATTTAAATTATTTTTAAATTTGAATTTTTTTGTATGCACTTATTAGAATTGACTCTCCTAAAGATGGTTGTTGGTATATTAACAATGTTATTTCTTATTATATTAAAATCTACTATTTATCTACTAAACCTGTTAGTTTTGCAACTGAATTGAAACTAGTAAAAAAAAATATGGTTTCATGTGTTTAGAGAGAGAAAGGAATGGCCCCAAAAATTTTGACTAAGAACTTTTTTTGACTGTTGACTAAATTTTGACACAGTTTAATCCGGGCTCTACGAAGCTATTACTTTTCTACCAAACTTTGTCTCCAAAATAAAAAATACTAATGTTCATACACTTTTAAGTGCATTATATTATTGTAGAACATCTAATAATTTATTTAGTAATTCTAATAATAAACTTGTTACTTTGAAATAAAGTAGAAAATACTCCTGCTGTTATTATTATTATTATTTATTGTTAATTTCCATTATAAGTACATAAAAAGGGTGAGAAAGCCACTACAAAAATAAAATTTAAAAAAAACTGTATTATAAATGCTAGGAAGTAAATGAACAATGAAGTGAATGAATATAGTACAATGAAGATTAAATTAATACCAATACGATGGAAGATGGTTACGCATTTATTTTACTACTAAAGAGGATCTAATTTCATCAATTAATTACCCAAGTGGCTATTTGCCAATTTCATTTACTAAGCAGATGGGTAGTAAAACTTAAACGTTTTATATGCAAGCCTTTTTTTCCTTCCTTCATATCTTGCATTTTTAATATCTGATTTTAGTTTAATTGTGTGTGATAATATTTCTCAGTCATGTGGTGCATCCGTGTACTTCTTGCATGGCTTGACATCTGATACACAGCAGGTGCTCGTTAGTTCTGATGACTTAGCGTAAAATGGCGAAAAATAAAACCACTCTGGTATTGAATTCTACTATACCGACGTCATTGTGCCTGTTTGTAACAACTTGGATATACCCCTGATGTTTATTAAAAGTCGAGATGAAATTAATACAGTCCCAAAGTTCTTTCTAAATGAAAGCTGTCTGATGTAAATAGGATGTTATCGTTTCTCGTGGAAAATAACCATTGAAGAAATGTTTATCCTGATCAATGGGACATTATATGGTTCGAGGCATTCATTTGTCTGTGACATTGACAGAAGATTGAAATATGGATGCTTGCGTAGGATATTGCCTGCTCATAAGAATCCATGGTAATTTTTATTCTATTGTTTTTTTAATTCAATTTTTGTTACCAGTTTCAGCATTTTGAGGTAATCGATTTCGTATGGTATGTGTCTAGATTAATGATTTTAAAAATCCGATGCAGATGCCCAAATTATTGACTGTTTTGTAAATGGATTATTGTTCTTTCGAAGGAAATGATCTTATTTATTTATTCCTTTTTTTCTATCTGATAATCTTATTTCCGCCAATATAAATCCTATTATACGTATCTTTTGCGGCTTGTAATCAGTGTTTTTAATAATATGCATATTTTCGATCATTTTTCTTATCGGAATAAAAATATCAACCAGAGTATTATTAATATTAAGCGGAGTTATGATTGAAAACGAAGTATTATAAATATATTGAAAATTCCTTTCTTTATGGAATGGAAAGAATTGGAAAAGGATGTATTGCCACCGTTTTTTAGATGATAAAAATTTAATGAACCAAAAGTTTTATCAATTGAGCTCCCGTCTGCATGTTAATAAATATTTTAATTCTCAATCGAATTTATGTAAATAGATAAAGAAATTTATTTAGTGTCATGCCTAATTTTTTGTGAACTTTTCTATAATAATTTGCTATATTCTGTTTTTATACAATAATCATACTTTTTTTTTTTCGAAAATAATTACTACTTCTACAAAATTCAATCTTCCAATATCTCTCAATAAATTTAATTAAATAGCATACTTTAAAGAGTGCTAACAATTTATTTAGAAAAAAGTTTCCACGTGTCCTATTTTACATTATATGTGAACTATTGTAATTATTTTGAAGTGGAGTGTTTATATTTAAGTAATGAACATAATTTTATTTCTAAAAAATGAATTATCTGTTCAATCTGAATTTATTTAAATAAATCGAAAGTTCTATTCAATATCATTTCTACCTTATTTTAATAAGGAATCTATATTCCGTTTTTATAAGATAAACGGTATTTTTCCCAAAAAATAACTAATTCAGCAAAACTCAAAGATTTCTGTATATTTTTTTCTTATGAAAACAATTAAATCGTGTACTTATAGTAGTTTGAAAAATGTATATAAAAAAATTTTCCTGTGTGTCCTATTATGCATTAGAAGTGAATTATTCCACTTATTTTAATGTACAGCGTTTATATTTGAATAATGCAAACGATATTGTTCCCGAACATTGAATTATTTGTATAATTTTCTTCATATTTTTAACGAAGACAATTTTTTTTATGAAACACAAAATTATTTGGAAAGGTAGCTTGCTATGAAAACTGAATTCTTCATAATCTTGTAATTCTTCTACATCATGAAATTCATTCCTCACATTTCAATCGCTATTTTTCCATCTCCGCAAGCTATCCATCCATCTCTATACCTACCCACGGATTTTATTAGCATTTCTAGGTTATCTAGGAATTCCATTTCACCTTGAGAAGTTCGGGGTCGAGTCACGCAAGGTCTTTGGAAGGATTTATTTTTTGTACATCCCCTCCGCTTCCTCGTTCTCTCACCCCCTTCCTCATGTGCACCTTTTTTCATGTTCACACTTATTCATTTTCCTTCATTATAAAAACCTTACGTAGCATGAACTTTGAAGTAATCAATTGCTGAGGTTAAAGAGTTTGTACAGTTGTTTTGCCTCGCTTGGAGCGCAAGGGCAACCGCTTCGGTACCAGATGAGTTCAGTATGTAAAATGCCATGTAACCGAGGAAGTTAAAATGCTGTATTGATGAGGATTTCCGTAATTGCTCTGAACCAGGAAAATTATGTTGAAGTTTCAATATTATTTTGGATGGGTAAAGGAGCCATGTGGTGTTAGACATTTAGACACATTTTCTAATTTGTAATTTACACATCAATAGATTAAGTTATAATTTGTTTTTTAATACATTAACGATAACATTTTATTTCACTCATTTGAGCTTAAATATCTTATCCTGTGTGGCCTGAATAGTGTATATATTTCAAAATGGCAAAAACGTCGATTCTGATATATGCGAAAAAAAAGTATTCTTTTACCAGTAAAAAGTTATTTGTATACCATGGCCTGGAAGCGTTTATACATTGAGAGACATATTTTTTAATTTGTAATTTACTGCTAAATGATTAAATTTGTTTATACGTTATTTATTTTTTAATACATTAGCGATAAAATTATATTTCACTAATTTGAACCTAAATAGCATACTATGTGTACTGGTCTGATTAGTTTGTGTATTTCAAAATGGGGAAAATATAGATTCTGAAATATGGAAAAAATGTTTTTCATCTATTTGTGTAAATTATTTGAATAGCATGTGATTGAAGTTTTTAAAGTTGATTTCATCATCTTTTAAGTCTTTTTCTGTTATCTTTTTTTCCTTCGATAAAGCATATCGTCTTGCTGTGTGTGATCTTTTTTTAAAACATATTTTTTTAAAAGAATTTTATAATTCAAATAATGTTTTTGCAACACAGTGTTTTAAAATACTACTTACTATATATATTCATAATAAATTAAATTCCAATAAATTTGTGACATAAAAAAAGTGTTCTGATTTATTTATTTTTTTCAATTATTTTATAGAACACATATATTTGCCATTTAGTCGAAAGAACTCTAGGTTGTTATCTGGATTATGTATATCGCGGGGGTAAGGGCATTAAATTCAACGCCATCGACTTGGACTACTTAAACATTTTGGGGTGACCGCATTTGCTAAGATGCGCATACTATAAGAAACATATTTATGGGGCATCATTTTCTTAGAGATAAAGAGAATACAAAGTTTTTCTCCTTATAAATGTCATGATTTTAAAAAGCGCGTTGTTTAGAACCTAAGAATATCTTTTTGAATCTCATAGACGTATCTTGATTTTAAAAATAGTTGGGTATTATTTAACATTATTCTTTGGTTCTACCTACTTATGAGAATCTGCATATTCATTGATGAATAGAATTAAGGTAGCATATTCCCGGTTCACAGACGACGAATCTAGTGCAAGTTTAGTAGTTGGTCATTATATAGCGAGATATTGGTGGACAGTAGGTAACCGAAGTTTCCTACTTGCCATAACTACGAAAGCTAACTTTATATGGAAATTATTTATTTTTGAATATAAGTAATTTGAATTGTTTGGTATTAAATGGGCCATTTGATATTATATTTGTGACAGTTATTATGTTTGTTATGTATGTAAGCACATATTCGCATTTATTAAGTTATAATAAATATTGTAGACCTACACCATTGATGGACCTAATATCTTGAAAAAATTAGAAGCAGAAGCATGATAATGTCTGCCCATCCCTAATCTATGCTATATCCCCTCCCTTTTGTTATTTCATCTATACTTATAATAAAGCTCGATGTGTATGTGTGTGTTGGCGCTTTACAGGCCAGACCAATAGACCTACAGCTACGGAATTTGGCAAATGTATACCTTAAAATGTGCACCTCGGAGCGATTTTTTCGAATTTTTAATTAGAATTTGAATTAATTAAAAATTAAGCGAAATTTAGACGTTTTTCCGCCGTAACTTTCGAAAATATTGTAGCACAAAATTGATTTTTACATCGTATCAAAGATTAAAAAATTATTTTATTAGTGATACTAATATTTTAACAAACTAATCAAATTTCGAGTGTGAATGAATATTTAAAAAAGTAATTTAATCATATTTTTCAGCAACAATAAAACATAAGATGCACGCGGGTGTTAGAGTGAAAGGAGAAATTGCTTTAATTAACAATGACATTACATAAAGCATTTAACTGAGCATTTTAAAAAGTATTAAGTTTGGCGAACCGACTGGTTGCCAAAGGCGGCCAGTTGTTAATACATTAATTTTGCGAAACTTGAGTATCAAATATTTATTATCTAATCCTGTTATCCCGGCTGACAGTATCTATGTCAATTTTCGATGCTTTTCTAAAAAGTTGTATTATTACCAATGTTTATCTGATAACTGTTACGTTAAATTATATATAATTTTACTATAAAACATACAATTTAAATATATATATATATATATATATATTCATTAATCTTTTCTCTAGTTCGTACTTTTAAATAACGAAGAAATCTATATCTACCTGTTATACGAGTACCTCTGTTGATCGGCAACTTACCACACACTTGATGGCATCGGAGGTGGGCAATGCTAATTAGAAGTCAAATCTTGTTGATGAATTTTCTTCACTTTCCCCCCTTTCCGAACTTTCTCGCTAATTTCTCTGGAAGTTGCTCCCGAAAACACAGCCTGTCGTTTGAATAACAATTAACTTCAAAACCTTTAACTCTTCACCTACTCGTGGGCATGTGAATTTCGGAATGCCGCCCTTGAATTCGCTGCTTCGCGTGCTAGTGTGGGAGAACGAGCTTTTGCAAACCTACAAATGCGTGGAATCGTATCGTAATTTTGTAGGTAGCAGATTTCGCCAATGATTGCCAATTCCTTTGGAAATAATACTGCATCATGATTTCAAATACCTTTCTATATTCTTAAAATTAACTTACTCGTTTTGGAGATCTGATATATTTTCCATATTTTTTTAATTAATATCTCAGATGTATTTTTATTTTATTAAAGTTGTCGCGAATTTGCATTTTTATTGGGTCTGTAATAGCTCATTAAATTGTTGATTGATGAAAGTTAGTGTTTCATCGCATACTGGTTTAACTCAATTCAATCAATAAATTAATTTTAAAATATGGTAATTCTATTTATTAAAACATGTGAAATACATAAAATGTCGTTATATAAATTGCTTCATAGTAATTCTGTAATTTAATGCGGTATTTATATGATGGAAAGAAGTAAACTAGTTTCAACCATGTTGTAAAATGTTATTTTTATATTGATACATTCAAATTTGGATTAACTTGATTAATCTTTTATTATCAATTACGAAAGAAATTAATCAATTCAATACGTTGACCAGTTATTAATACTAATCATGCTTATTATAATAATAAAACCGATTTATCGCAACGACCATAACGTATAAATTTCTGTTTATTGTTGAAAACGTGTTTCCATTATTTTGGAATTGTACCAAATATATTGCAGAAAAAAAAAAATTTTTTTCTTCGTTATTATTGTGAGAAAATTGAAAATGGAGCTACATTTCTGCTTGAGGTGTAATGGATAGTAAATTTTATTTAAATATTTGTTGATAAAAATTAGTAAAACGTATAAGTTCATTTTGTAATTAATAACCTGCAATATTATTTTTCAAAATTTTTACAAATTCGAAACAAAAGAAAATAATAGCGGTTTAAGAGATACTTTCATTATGTTTTTTATATTTAAAATTTTTATTTAGATGAATTTTTTGTTACAAATTGTTTCAAACTTAAATGTCAGTAAATATTGTACTTGAAAACAAAATTCCAAGAACTTTTATACAAGAAAAGTGCCAATCTGTCTCTCAGATGACTGCTCATTGAAAGGAATTTTTCTTGTTTATCAGTTACGTATAAAGATTTATAGTTTGAATTTTAAATATTTTTTTAAAAATTAAGTCTGCGATGATATATAGCTTTAATTTTCAATTTGCAACAGTCTACTTAACATAATTTATAGTGAAACATTTCTTTCACTGTCCATTCTCGGATAACCTCTTTTTAAAAAAAGGAAATAAAAAAAAAGCATTTGACATAGATATGAAAGTTCAACTCGAGTCTTTTTCCAAACCATGCATAACGATATTATGTGCGTTTTTACATAAAACTTCCGCTCTTTTCGGAAGAGCGCACTCTAATATTTTCTACAGCAGGTGAATAATGCAGCCGCCTAGAACGGGCGCTGCGTTTACAAACTGGTTCTCCTCTCTTCCAAAACTTGTACTTTTTAATTTGCTTCATTCGGAAGAAGGATTGTATTTTTCTCGGTAAAGAGGCAACTCTTTATTATTCTGATGCCATCGCTTGAGCAGAAATCCCTGTTTCCGTAGCTGTCATGTAGCGCAATATTCCAAGAAGTGAACCAGTGGGCTGTCAAATTTCGGCTGGATGGTATACCCTAAGTTTCGCAAGACCTTTGCTATTCTTTTGTGAAACCTGAGACAAGTGTTACAATTCTGCTGGCGATATGTAGCTGTCTACCTGTTTTGAGGAAATTCTGTAAATAAAAAAGATTTCGAAAAAATAAAAATAAATAAAAATTTAATGTTGCAACCAATGATCGGCAGGGATACTCTTTAGATGTCCTATTAGTCTAGTGATGAAACTTGACTGTTCCACAAGTTGGAAATTTTTAAATAGGCAGATGGTTACTGGCATCTGTTTATACAGCTGAAGTGTTGACGTGTTTGCTTGAATAAATTAAGAAAAATATCGTCAGAAGTCGCAGTTGGACGCATATATTGAGAAATTCGTCACTTAGAAAAGTGAATAGGTGCGAAAAGCTCGAACTTTGATTCGCTTTCAGTTGGCACAGCTGACAAACAGCAAATGGATTAATGTCATCCGACATGACATGTCATTGAATAAATTTAAAAGAACCAACCACTAAAACAAATATGTTTCCATGAATTCTTAATCTTCGATTTATTATTGTTAATCTGAAATCTTGTGAAAAAAATTAGTTGTAACATTTATTTTTGGCTGGACTTTTTTTAAAAAACTTGTCAAAATGAAGATGGAAATTGCCCAACTAGAGATGCATCTTATTATGTTTCATGTTGGAGTATCTCGATTGAGGTAAGTTTTCTTTTGACGATCCTTTGTAATTTTTGCTTTCCACTGTGAAAATGCGCATTAATTCATTTTTAGTAATTGAATGAGTGCTTGTATCGATCGAATTTTGTCAATTCATTATTAAATTTTTAAATATTTTATTTTTGTTTCACAAAAAAATTAAAAAAAATTGTAAAAAAATTTTTATTTATTAAAAATTAAATTATTTTTTAATTATTAACTATTAAAATTTTTTTAAGTTATCAAAAAAATTAAGTAGCAATTTATAGTAACAATTATTCTAAAATTTAAATTATAAGCATTCATGTACCTCGAGGGTGATCTCCTGAATTACTGAAGATAATTATTTTTTAATAAAGCTTTAGAAAAATTAGACTAATTTTTCTTTATTTTCAAATATTTAAACCATTATTCATTGTTTCATTTTTTTTCCTTGCTGGAACTCCAACTTCGGTTACCTTCATATAACCACTAAGTGAATTCTCCCTAATAATTAACTATCAAAACCATAACGATTTAACGAATAGATAAACGAAAAGCTTTCCCAAAAAAAATTATCCGAAGAAATCAAAGAAAATTTTTAAAGGATTTAAGTAGTTCCTATTTTATTGCTTACTTTAAGAAGAAATTACTACATGATAATCGGTATTTCTTAGCGTTATATATTATTTTACTAATATTTTCATTTTTCTTTACTGTTGAAATTAGATGGAATTAACTTGCGTCATTAATATTTTCTATTGAATCCATTAATATCTTTTATGTTTTCACAAATATTCAATAAAACTTGTTTAAAACATAGGAATTTGAGTGTCAAGTACCAGATGTTCTAATTATATATTTGAATTGCAAATCAAGTAGCAGTTGATTTTTATGTTGAATAAATGTAAAAATATTTACATTCTTTGTGATTAAATAAGAAAAGTTGGTTAAATTTGGAATCTAATCATCGGGTGTATAAATAAAGAGGGAAAACTTAGAACTAATTTGGCATTCAGAACTAACTTGGTCATCTTTAGACATTTAGACCCGTGGAAGAGTATGTTTTACGTAATAAGAATTTATTGTAATTTTTTTATTTAAGACAAGATACATGTCTTTGTTACATGTGGAGAAAGCAATTTCTTTAGTTATTTTATTTTTCCTTTTTTGTTAACTTCCTAATTTCAAATGGGGAATAATTGGTAGCAATTTAACTTTGTACTTTTTCACCATATATAGTACTGATGTAATAAAAATGTGTTCATTGTCTTCAAAAAGTAAATCCCTCTTGTCTTACTATGTTAATCAGCTGTTGATTCTTGGTATTTGTTTCTTTATATAATATTCATATTTTTTATTTCGATTGTTTTGTATGAAATTAAGTTTAATTAAATTTAAATTCTTTGCCCTAAGAACAGAAAACAGAAGATACATCCAGTGGATATGTTTGAAATGCTATTTTTATTATTTCTAAGTACTTGATAGCTTTCTTTCGAATGTAAAATTAAAAAATTTACGCTAAAATTTATTTGTGTGAGCTTAAAGGAATATCGGTTTAATGTCGGTATCAACTTGCCTACTGACAGATCGAAAGCACCTCGAATTCATCGAGGGCAAATGTTGGGTGACACAGAAGTTAGAGCATTGAGAGAGAGTTGTATTCTCATCATCTGACCATAGTTGAAAGTAACGAGATATACTCAAAAATACCTTGGAGATTGTTTCAAAATAGTATACAAACATAATTTCACTTAATCTATCAAAAATTGTTTTTAATATGTAATTTTTGAACAAAAAAGACCCCATATAATGATAACTGCTATCCCAATAGTTTCAAAGTCCATAATTTCATATGCTGTACTCATTACATTATATATTTTTCCGTTTTTTATCTATTATTTATTATGTATCCGTTTTTTTTTAAATCCAATTTTGCATTCCCCACCCGTTTTTTTTTAAAGGTAATAATACAGAAAATTCAGGTTGGTTCAATTTCTTAGAACTTGAGTTAACTCTGTAACCTTGCTCTAGTCTCAATATTGTCCATCCATTCAATATTTCCATCCAACCCCATGGAGACAGAATCTATAGTCTGGAGTATTTTTTTGACCGGATCTTAACGCGTCACTCTTCGCACGTCCGTTGGATATTTGTGCCCCGGTTTTAAAAACGTTAATGAAAAATAGAAGCGCCTTTTCATTCATGAAGCACGCGTGTTGCGCAAACCCTTTGCGTGGATGATAAAATGCCAGGAAACAAACATGAAAAATAAAAGACCTCGCTTCCTGTGGTCCATCGCGAACATTTTCCTGTTGTGTCCTCCCCGGCGCCTGGGTGTCGCTGCGAGGGTGGCACAGGTTCTCATATGCTTCCTAAAACAATAAGTAATCGCCATATTCACTTCCAAAGGCGCTAAAGAGGCAAGTTTTGGTGAGCACTTAGTGGGAATCTTGTTACCAGCAACTTAAAAGGACCGCCTGTGGGAATGTGTGGGTCTTAACAATGATGATGCCCAATGCTGCAAAAAACATCATTTTCTCTTTTTGATGTATTATCCTACAACCTTGTGGGTGAAATCGTTAAAAGCACATTAGAGTTGAAGATAAATCAGTGATTTCAAGGTTTTAATATAATGCTTTATTCAAATATAATTTAGGAAATGCATAGCTTCTATATTTGAAAAATAAAATGTTTGTAGACAGGATATTTTTATTCTCTCGTATACTAAATGTAGAGTCAGTATTATAATCGCAAAAAAAAAATTGCGAACTTGCGATTTTCACGAATATCCACCTTTATCCCTACCTGTGTGTGAAAAGCACATTTATTGGCATTATATCTGTCTATGACAAAAAATAACTTAATAATGCTTTGAGCAAGACGGCAAAAATTTGATGTATGGTCTTTACACCAAATTTATAGAATTGTGTCAAATTTTGAGTAAAGTCCATTCATAAGGCTATCTGTCCGACCGTTCGAATACTAGTTCACGTGATAACTACAAGACGAAAAGAGATAGACGGCTAAAATGCGGTGCGCGTATTTAACATCTGTATTGTAAATGCCGATAATCTTTTTTTTTTAAATAGTGTATCTATCAAACTTTTAGCCAAACAAACAACGGTGTGACTGTCTGTCATTACATTCAAAAGCATATGAATGCAATAACTCAAAATACATAAACTTAAATACATTAAAAATGTATACGTGTCTTTGTGACTACAGTTGTTGGTCTGTGTCAAATTTTGGTTTCAATCGGTTTAGAAAAGTGTGCTTAAAAATACAGATTTGATTTTCCGATATTATTTACCACATGTCATGGGTTGATTGGTAAAACATTCACCAAGGATCATTTGGTAGATTCAGTAAAAATGTTAAATTCGCCTCAAAGATTAACTCATTTATGCTTGCTGTTCCATTTTTGGAAAACCCCGCACATAAAAGTTATTTTTATTGTATTTTTTTGCCTCGCATATAGAAATTTCATGCAAAAATTCCAACTTTTTAACCTTAGGCATAAATGGATTAATATTTTAAATTGATTACTCTTCAATAAACTAGCCAATTTTTTCCATTTAAACTTTTAGATCCATGAATATTGTAATTTTGGGACTATATATAAAATAATATTGCAATCAGAAACAATACAAATATTATGTATTAATGTCATTTAAATCTTTCAAGACTAATCTACCGGATGATTTCTGACTACATTAACTAGGTGAATATTTATTTTAATCTGGATTTGTCTTTTTGTAATTTATTTATACTCAAATTCGAGACAGCTTCTAGTTCCAGTTATTCAATTAGCTTTTTCAGACATCCGTCTATTTAGCGTGAGAAACATTATTTCGAAATTTTTCCTTGTCTGCTAGCAACCTCATATCCTCATTATCTTTAAGTAATTTCGTAAGGTTTCTTTCTGTTAAACTAAAGCATTTACATAGCATCATTAAAAGCTAATTTTTTTATAATTCTTCAGTTTAATCAAGGTACGATTCATCAGTTTTATTGTAAATATTATAAATGAATTGGATATTATAAGGAATTCTGATAAGTACATTGGTTATTATAAAGGATGATTTTAAATTAAATACCGGAACACATTGCGAAAGTTATTTTTAAACAAGACTGAATAATTAGGAAATAACTATAGTTAAAATCTTCTTCGCTGGAGTGATTACTAAGAAATTTATTTCTTAATTGTTTTAAATAAAATTTCATTTTAATTGACTCTTTTTTTTCTTATTTGGGTTCTAGTTTTGTAATTGCACTTTGCAAAGTTTTTCTAGCGGAAAACTAATTGGAAAATAAAAAATGTGGGATAAGTTCTACTTTATTAATAAAACTTCTTACCAAATTCCAGAATGAACTTAATAACTGTATCTAGAAATTGAAATTTAAAAATCTGCTTATATTTCAAAACATTATAGTGAGAGTTAAGTATGGAAAATTCAGTAGCGTTAAAAATTACCGAATTTTAATATTATCAGATTACGCTTCTTGCTTATATTTGTTTTCATTATTTTAAAACTATTAAATAATCTTACAGAATAGTTATTTTTATGCATATTTTACTCTTTGCTCTAGATGTCTCCTTTTCTTAGTATAAAACGTAAATCACAAATAGTGGTATTCATGCAATTATTATTATGCAATCACGATTATACATGTAATGCAGTTTCTACTTCAAGGAAAATATTTTTTTTCTAAAACGATTTGAAACATTTTTGGAAGGATTTTTTAAAGAATTAAATTCATTATTGTTTCATTGTTTATAATTTGTCTTATAATTCACAAAAATTGTTCTAATTTTGCTGCATGTTGGGAATATCCACTTTTTTTCTTTCTCTCCTTTTTGCTTTTGTACAATAGGGAAATAAGTATTTCATTTGAAGTAATAATTTTCTTTGAATTAAAGATGACTTGTTTCTTCTGGCTTTACTAAAAGGAGGAAATGTTTTATGATAGAATATGAAATGCTTTTTAGAATTAGACACATTTCCAATACGAATGCTTACAACTGCCTTATAATCGGAGAGGATGTATGGAAGTTCAATTGTACAATAAATTATTGAGGGACATAAAATGAGCAACACAAATTGCATTTTTTATTAATAATCATTGATAAATTATTTTCATTAAATACCAATGTCACTTTCGATCCATCATATACATAGCCCTAGTCCATTTTGCATTTTTCAGTGATCTAAACATCCTCCCACTTGTGTAATTTGAAAATAATGAAAAGGGGAAGCCAGCTGAAGAACTGCCCTCGTCTACAATCAGTTATAGATTCTATCGTAGAATTTGCAAGTTTTAGAAAAGGATGTAATTTGTCCATCTACACTTGTTTGAATACTGAAACCTTTATAAATTTTTTTCTCAAAATGGTACTCGAATAACTATGCAAGAAAATTTACATGGAAAAATTACTGAAGTCCATTTAAAGTTTCATTATTTGATTTTTTTATGAGAATAAATGGGGAGCTCAATAAATTGTTAATTTGATTAGTTGATTCAAAGCAAATGATTTGTTAACGTTATAAATTAAACAGACATCTATGACTTTGGAAACGACTTAGCGTTTGTTTTAAACAATAAAACGTTGAACAATCAAACTGTTAGTTCTGCACACGTTGTCATTGCATAACTGTTTCATTTTATAAATTTCCTGTTTTGAATCAATTTCTAAATAATATTATTCTAGAACCCAGAGAAATTCTTGCAAATGTCATAAAATATATATTTATAAGACAAGCATTTAATAACATACTTCCTACTAAAAAAATTAACTGACATAATGTTCTCTAATCTTTGTCTGGCTCTTTAAAATGAGTCCAATTTGCATATTGATGTTTTAAACACAACAAAAGGGTACCCACCAAAACATAAAGGAGACCTGATAACCGTTCTTAAGAGACTTAAAATTATGTGCCCTGATAAGGTTATGTACTCATTGTTGTATTTAGGAAGATAAGTTGATGGATACCCAAATAGTGAAGTCGTTGACAAGCTGATCAGATTTGCTTCAGTTCATTCTTAAATTTTCCTGATAGGAGAAAATTTATACCCCTCTATTCCGGTGCCATTAAGTTTTTGTTGCTTCTCGAACATGCCATTATCGAAAAGTTCTTTATGAAAACAAAACAACAATGGCCACTGAATGCCCTGAGGAAAATCTTCAGCCTGGAAGACGCATACTTGCTTCGCCACAACACACCTTCTTTCCTCGATCGAGCTACGATTGTCCTTGAAAGCTGGAGAAACCTGGTACTGATAGGGGTTTTTAATTCTTATTGAAGATATCGTGAGTTAGATAAGAGACTAGCCTTGCATTGTTTGCAGTCGTTATAAGCGGGAAAAAAACTGGTTTTACTCGTGTAAGTGTAAATTGCGTAATAAATGTTATATTTAATGTATTTATTAATTACATCATTGATTGTGTCTATACTGTTTGTAATTTTCAATAATCAATTTTAGTTAACCCATTTTTTTCTTAAATTTATTATATTTATTTTTCCTATTTAAATTGATACTGACATTTTTAAATTAATGACATGCAGATAAAATCCAGAAATCCAGAAATAAAATCCAATTTGGATTTTATTTCTGGAGAAAATTAAATTTTAGTCATCCATTCTAATTCTTATCGTGATATGCAGTTCAATTCTAATCGCAAGTTTCTGATATTCTCAGTCATTTACCTTAAATGTACAAAATGCTTCTTTTTTTTTCCCAGGTTAATATATAAATATAACTTTTTAAACCTAACTTTGTTGACAAGAGTATGCTTTAAACAGGATTTCATAGGTATAATTTTCTTATTTTTTCATCGTAACTTTTGATTTATTATTATATGCATTATGGAATTTTGAAACCAATTTTTCTCTAATGTACTAAACGATATGCGAAATCAAGTTGAATTAACTGATAATCAAGCATTGAAATTAGTAAAATAGCATAACATAAACGTGAGTAGATATACAGTATTCTGGTATTTCGGAAATGATAAATCGGTGCTAAAATTCCATCAGAAAAAGTACCAAACAAGTCATATAAAATTGCTTTACTTGTAAAATGCGATATACTTGTATTTTACGTATATTATTAACAGCGAGTAGTAATTATGGAAGAACCTGTTAGAGTGTGATCTTCGTTTACATTTTTTTCATGTTTAATCGTGATTAAAACAAATGTTCCATAAAAGCCAAAATTATATTTTGGATGCTTTTATTCCAACCGAGTAAAGCTAGAATTGAATACCGATCTATAATTGTAATCAAAAAATACCATACCAAATTATTGTACACAAAAATTATATCAAATATTTAGGCGACTGCGTTTTTGAGTTACCGCATTTACATGTTTAAGTATAAATCAATAGGAGATCAACCATTTGGCATTTTGGTTCTAAATTTGATAGATATCTAAACTTTAAATCCAAATTTTACCATCTTGGTTTTTTTGCCCCGTTTTGAAATGTTCACGTGAACATATATGCTCATTTTTGAAAGAACATACTACTAGTGATTAGATTTCATTCTAAATTCTATAGAAATGTACATATTTGAAATAAAAAATACAAACAAAATTTCACCCATCTAGCTTTTAGAGTTTTATAAATTATCTGGTTCGAGTCCCATGTATTCGGGACTGATTGCTATTCTGTGTTCTATCTGTAAGTTGCGTGAATGTTCCCTTGTAAAAAAAAGATTGTGTAATTGAATGTGAAACATAAAGTTGCTACGTCGTACACTTGGCCCTAGTTGGCGCTGCTGAAAAAAAATAAGGGGCGCTAATTTAAGCTTAAATCGCTGACAGCTTTCTGTTAGCGGGTTTGTAAAGTGCCAGAAGTAACAACAACAGACGAAACTATTTTCTATTTTTCGATCGCGTAAAAGCAGGGAACCAGAAAATTTGTCGTCTTGAACTAGAACTTTTTGCCGATTGCAGTACTTTTTTCTCTTTTTATATTCTCCTATATGAAATTTTCAAAATGGCGCCAAATATACGAATTTAATTAATTTTGCACAATACATTGTCTCAAACATTTCATTTATTTATATTTTTACAAATACATATTTCCACGAAAAGAAAACATATGTACTAATTGTATCCCAATGGAAAAAAAAAAGAAGCAAAATGAGATAACTAAAAATACTTTTCTTCTGCAATTGAAAGTCGCCGTTTATGTGTCATAATCTAGATCCATATTATTTAATATTCTACTTTTTAACATCCAGCATTCGTGTAAATGTTTAAACCATTCTTGTATTTCCTCAATTCTAATCCATGCGTAACTTTGGAAGGTATATTGTTTTCATTTATTTATGTAAATAGCCGACTAAATACTTCCTGGTTATCTTCAAGAATTTTCCTTTATTAAATATGGCGAGTGTAGAAATAATATTCTGTAACGAGTTAGTTGTGTAGTTTTTATTCTTTATTTTATCACTCGTGACCTACTAAAATGGCACCAATCCTGTTTAATTAATATTTAAAACACTTTTTTAATTGATATCTTCGTTGAAGAATAAATTAATTCATTTATTTTCACTTCTTCCTCATAATCGAATGTCGTTCGATTTGTCTAACCAACGTCTAATTTCCCGCGCTTCAGGCTATGGAAGCGCTAACGAGAGAGACATTAATTCAGAGTCGAATCCACCGCTAATTGCAGTTCTATTTTACCCGTTCCTATTTTCCACTGTAAACAACATCGAGTTGTTGCATCATGCTCTCGAGTTTTGGTACCGGTCTTTTCAGCAAACATCGTGCTGTGTGAAGTAGGTGAAAGCTGTCAACAGTGTCCATATCTCCGTGGTGCTTTCACGTAGGCGAAAGCGCCTCAGTAGTAGCTTATTCGGGTTTCGTTTTCTTTAACGCCTACTTCAGAACGCTGTTGTTGGAAATGGTTACGATATTGGATTTCATTGCGTAATTTTTTTCTTGTTAGCCTCACGCTAGTCCCGTTGTTGGAGTTTTTTATGCATTTTTTTTTCTTTCTCTGGATACTGACTCTGAAGTGGATGTGTAACAGTTGCTGAGCTTTGAAGTGGACAGACTTTTCTTGTAGTTTATTGTGACTTTTTTGACAGAAAATTCTTCAGGCTACTATTTTCTAAGAAAGTGTTAATATACCGGATTTTTTTTGTGGGTCACGATCATCTTTTGAGTCTGATTTATGGGATAGAACATATGAAACTATATCTGACCTGTTTATATGTGAGTATTCATTATTAGACCTAACCAATTAACTTTTTAGTGAGTACACTCATTATGGAGAAATATAACATTTTGCATTGAACGTGTTTATGCAATGACAGTTTTTATATTTATATAATAATTGCCGTATTATTGTGTTTATAATTATTTATTATAATTATATATATAATATGTTGATGACAATTCAGATACGCATTTTCCGGAGAGGATGATAGAATTAACTGGTTAAGATCTTGTTTTCTTCTAATTTATTTTATAAAAGCATTTTTATGTGCGATTGGTTACTTTTACGAATTTGAAAGTTTTTGCCTTGCATGATATCGCCATTCTCCGCTTTTTAGTATATTTGTTATTCAGTTACTTGACTACCACTTAATTACTACTTGAACACATGGTAACATGCTATTGTAAGTGATAAAGAATTTTGATTTTTATTAGTTTTACTTATTTTACGGAATATTTATTTCTGAAAATATACAGTAATTGATCATAGTAAAAAGTTTTTGAAACGGTCTGCACTTGTTCTTCAAAAATATTAGTGAACAATCCAATCTCTTTTCATTGGATTTATGGACATCAATGTTCCATCACCATTGCTCTCGACATTAATCAATAATCATCTGATTATAAATATCCTAATACGAATTTCTTTAAAATGTTGCGTGGTTGTAAACTAAATTCTCTAATTTTTTTTTAATATTATTATCGCTGTGTTTTCTAAAATTAATGTTCACTGCATTTATTGTAAAATATAATCTAAACACTTCTTTATTTAAAAAAAAAACGTTGAGTATCTACCATTGATTCGTTAAGAAAATTGTTTATTAAATTTTAAATAATCAGATACGGTCATGATCTTCCATACTATACGGATTTTTCATTACATGTTTATTTTTTGTAATTTCTTCAAAAAAAATTCTGCATTCAGTTCTAGTCATTAAAATATTTCTATAGCTACACCATTTTTAAACTTTTAATGATACGTCCAAACGACATATATTTCCAAAATTTGTTGATTGTAGATTAATTTCTTCAAAATGGATAGATGCATTGAGAAATGCATGGTTAAGACATATCAGTTTTTTAAATAAAATATTTAAACTCGACCTAATGAAGCGAGCCAAAATTTTAATTGATGAAAGAAAATTCCGTTACGCGTTTCGCAATTCAGATAAAGTAGCATTAATAATCTTTAAGTATTAACTTACTCGTGTTATCCTTTATGAAGGTCATTTCATTTACACGTGCAAAATCAACCTCGTATTTTAAAATTCTACTTACCTTAAGCGCCTTTATATAAGATTAATCAAGAATTATTTCAAAATCTGTCTTATAAGGATTAACAAATAAAATTCGCTCTTTCTTTTTTGGTAATTCTAATAAAGTCTTGCGAAATAAAACACGTGTTCAAAGATAACGAGAACACATTAAGATATCAAGTTGTGAAATTACCTGATAAAATGGTGATATATTTTTTTTATATAATTGCATATAAAATGGCATTCTATCTAATATATAAGACAAGTAGCCAGTGTTTTAACTTGGGAGATAGATCTTTACGTTTGAGAGGGAGCAAAAAAAGAACGAAATAATCCAGTTTTAATGAGAACGGGTATGATGATAGCTTCCATTGACGTTAACCACGTTCTATTCTTAGAGAGCATTGAATTCGGAATTGAATTTTAAACTGCTTCCATTTTCAAGAATCCCACATTATCAGATAAAATGGAAATGGCTCCATTTTTATGCTTGGGCGATCGAAGCAGATTGTGGAATGAATGTATTTTCTTTGGAAAAGAGATGGAACGCGTATCTCGTTCGTTTTTAACTACTTGTTCATTCTGGAATGACCCTGCAAATGGAATTTCGAGCGTCCGCCGTCCGTGGCCTCTTTTTGAAATCAACGATGACTGTCGTCCCATTGCCCTATTCAAGAATTTCATTACTTTTTGAATTCTTCTGGATGATGAGATTCAAAATGTACTTCTGTGAAATTTCTTTTCGCGCATTAAAGCGAAATTAAATGTCTCTCAACTAAGTTTTCATTTTTGTTCCCTTACCCTTTTCGCATAACCACGAATTTAAATATCTACTTATTGTAACTCGTTTATTCAAGTATTAAAAATCTCTAGATATTTCGCGCTGTATAATCCCACTTGTATTTGTGATGGTTAATTTTTAATTTTGTGTGGTTTATTGGGGGAAGTTTTATTTTTGATGATTCAATCAAATCGTTTATTCGTATCTTTTTGGACATTTATCTAATTATAATTAATATACTTAATGATAATCATCTCCTTATTGTAACATGTTTAAAAGCTATATTTGGGTGATATTTCGTGCTGTGTTATCTCCACTCATCATTTTGGTGGTTAGTTTTAAATTTATAATTTAGTTAGCTTTTTTCGAAGAAAGTTTTATTTTTGGTGTTTCAATCAAATAATTTCTTCTTAAACATGTTGATGATTATAATTTTTGAGAAAATATATTTAAAAAAATTATCTGACTAAAATGTAAGCTTTACGAACATTAACACCTGGTAACTATGTCACTCAAGTATGTTTTCATGCTATTTTTTATCATTCTAGTTTCTATCCTTTTCACGTAACCACGAATTTAAATATCTAATTATTGTAACTCGTTTATTCAAATGTTAAAAAAACCTATTCTTTTAATATTTCGAACTAAATAATCCCATTTACTTTTTCATGGTTAATTTTAAATTTATAATTTAATATACTTTTATTAATGAAAGCATTATTTTTAATGATTCAATCAAATCAAATTTGTTTTTTCTTTAACATTTTGATAATTATAATTCATAAAAGAATTTTTTTAATTATCTTTGTCTTGTATGGAAATTTTACTATCAATTTATGCTTGGAAATTGCATATTTTCTTATCGTTTTCCCCGACCATCAAAAAATTATATACATTGCTCACGATATGAAATCTATTATGTTGTCCTCTATGACATTTAGAAGAATTTAACGCTTAACCACAGAAAATCTTTCCTATGTCCTTGACACGCCTGTAATTAATGACTCCAGTGGCAATTTAAATCAGCCCTTCTTATTCTTACGTTAATCCAACCCTCCCCCCTCTTTTCTATGCAACAATTGTCACCAAACTTATATGTGCCGTAATAAAGCTCTCCATTTCTTCAGCAGCTTGGATTTTAATGATATTCTTGTGCGAGTCAAAACTTCGCTAGTAATCTTGGAACAATAAGTCGTTTCAAATATATTCCGAAGGTCTGCAAAGAGTTAATACAATGTCCAAAGTCGTATACTTTTAACTGTTAACCGTCAGTGTTTTCATTTTGCATATATTTTGAGATGCTGATAAGTCATGTGATAGTTGTTAAGTCTGAAACATTGGAATTTTACAAACAAAACAATTTATCAAGCAATCGGAAGGGGCAAAATTTTTCCTTTCATTATCTCATGCCGTAACTCGTGATTTTTGTCAGTAGCATTTTGCATTGAATTAATAATGTGGCTTTCCTTTCTTTATAATGGGCCTCCACAGGTAGTTATTTATACCATCCTGTTTGTCTGTTGATTTAAAATCTGTTTAATCAGGATTTTGAATACAAATATTTGGAGAATAATTGAAAACATGATGCAAAATAATAGTTTGAGATAGAGATTTCATCACAAAGAAAATTCTAATATCGTTTTGTTTTTGTTTTTTAAATTTATTTTTTTATCTATATATAAATCCTTTATTGCGCAGATGGTTGGGAGTTCGTTCATTTTTGTTGTAAACTGCAAACATGTCAGTACAGTGTGTTGCTGTCCAAAATCCATAAAATGGTGCTCAGTTGTTCTCTTTGGATTTACTCTGTTGGATTGTTTTTTTTTTCCCCACTCTTAAAACAATTTCAAAACATCTTTGTTGATTCAGCTGTTTTGGATAAAACATCTGTTCGAACTGGATGATATTTGTGTGAACAATTTTACAATCAAAATGGGGGTAAAAAATGAGGAATAACGTTTTTGAGACCACAATAGACAAGTGAAAATTCGTACTCTCACCAGATTAAAATAGTGATGAAAGAAAATCGATGCCAATGGTATTAAAACAGTAATATTTAAAAAAAAAAAAAAAAAAACAGTATGCACTGTTTACAAATTGTCATTCCTGCATTTAAGGAATAGCGAACTTATTTGGCATCATTTGAAGTCTCAATGCCGATGTTCACTATGAGAAGAAATGGAAATTTAATAATGGTGCTGATACAACACAAGTGCTAACTTGTAATATGTATTGTCCTTCGATGTCACCAGCATTTTATATAGTTTGTTACAGCAACATGGAATTAGAATATCTAAATTAGTGCTGATTCTGTTAAGGTTTCCGATCAGAGATCTGTTGATAAAAGAATCTCTGGAGCAGTTTGCTACCAATCGTGATCATGCAAGCCGGTATTGAAACTTTATCCATATTTGAACTCATCATTATAATATGATGCGTTCACGACTCAACATATTAGCTATTAAACATATATTATTTGCTATTGAACATATTTAAAGATTCTTAGGTAAATAGATCGTTCCATTAGAATTATTAGCAAAATTGGTACTAATACTCCACGTCGTTTGGAACGGTTATCATGTATATTACAACATTGAAGGACTGTAGGTATTACAAGTTAATATTTGTATCGTACTAATACTTGCGAGCTTGTATTAGTGCAAACAAGTATCAGAAGTAGATATATTATCAATATTAAATTATTAAATCTTATTAAAAGATAACTTCTTTAAGTAGAAAAAAATTGGAATGTTTTATCCGTTAAAAAATGCAGTCAATATATTTTATTTTTGAATCAAATTACTAACTTCCCGAACTTTTAAGTTATATTTAGATGAACATTACAAAAGAAATACCCATTTCTTTTTAAAATGGCTGATTGATTATACGTTTTTTTAAATATGGTTTTTCTTTTGAACTAGAGATTTAACCAGGAACTTTCTTTTTCTCTAGTCGGGGATGTTCTGATTTTGGAGGATGAAAAAAAATCCCATAAAGAACGGCAGTTAACTTTCAATTATTCCTTAATTCATAATGATTTATTACTCCTTCAATACCATTAATCCTTGAATTATACCCCGTAATCAATCATGCTCGGGAACCGCTGTTTTTGAAACATCAGAGTTACCGCTATTGTCCTTCCTCACAATAAAAGCTGTAATTCAATTATTTATGAAGTAACTTGTCACTTAACTGCCGTGTCCGTAGTGCTGCATATCTCGTTAATGTATGTCACGCTTTATTAGGATTAATGTGCTGCCAAAGAGAAACTAAAACTTTACGATGCAGTGAAAAGAGGGCTTAAGATACTGCCGGAAATCATTTTGATTTTTTCGGTAATTACTGCTTAGCTACTTGACCAGGTCACATACTTGTGAGCGTAATTCGGTTATGGATTATTCTGTTTGTCGTTCTTATCGTATGTCGTTCCAAATTAAATGCTTGCTGTTCTTGTAATGGAATGCTTTAATTGTTAATTCAGTTTTTAAATTGATCAACTCCTTCTATCTGCCGGGTAGATTTGTAACAATTTAGCGCTAATGCATTGTGGCACATCCGTTGTAAGATAGATACTAATAAACCAGATCTGTTTTAAGATAATTTTTGTTAAATTATTAGACCTTACAGCGTTTGGAGTTCTAATTATTTTCATTGAGGTTAAAAACTTCGAAGTTATTTTGGATGAGAATGTAATGTGAGGGATTTTGTTTTCTTGAAAGATTAAAATCTTTGCTGTTATTTCCACCATCCCCTTTCAAATTCGATGTTTCGTATGTTTTTAACTTTGAATATTGCAGTTTTAGCTGTACTTTCTATTTATTGTTTCACAACGGATTCTAAAATTTTCCTTTTGCGCTTGCATTAGGATGGGTTTAATTCGTCAAAATAGGGGTGAGAGGAAAGTTGTAAGAGGGGATGTTTACATTTAACAATAAAATAAACTTGAATTACTTGCAACTGAATTAAAATTATACGGTTAGAAACGACATGGTATATGCAGAACGTAAAAAAAAAAAGTATCTAATAGGGGCGACAATCAAGTTCTCAAAGAAAAAAGAATTCCGGAAATGCACTCATCATACCGAGTCTCACCCCTAAATGAGATAGTATCGTCGGAAAGTGATCATATCAGAATATAGAAACTAACAATAACGAATCATGTCTTGCATCAATAATATTTTTTTTCCTTAATAAATTCTAAATGATATAATTGTTACAAACAAATTATTTTTAATAGGTGTGATAACATGTTCTTTTTTTTTTTTTTTTTTTTTTTTTGAATTATTAATTTTAGTAGGAAAATTTGGTAATTTGTATAGGAAAAGTAATTTTACGTTTTTGAAAAAGACTGATTAAAACTTAATTTTATTACTATTTTTCCAATATTCTTTATTTATAAGTGTATAAAATTTCTGTCTGATAAATAAAATAATTTAGAATTAATTTGCGAGAGTTTGAATTTTTATTTTTGTGATGGTGAATTTGAAACATTGTATACGAGTGAATTCGGAAAGTTAATTAACTGACCAGGAGAGATCTTTAGTTTAAAAGAAGCATTTCAAATAGAGAGAAGATTATATTCATATGAGTGTTTGTTTTTGTTCAAAAAGCATAAAGGAACTTTTTCATCCAGATATTGAATTTCAACCGGATAAGAAAAGAAGAAAAAAAATGCTCCATTTTAAATTAACAATTTTATATTTATAGTCGCATCGAACTTTTTTTTTCTGCCCCTCTCTCTTATTCTCTCTCCAAATGAGTAAAAGAAGCTTCCAAAGAAATTGCATCTTCTATAGGAACTGAAGAACCCGGATGCATCTTTGTGTGTCTAGTGCAAGATAAGAACCCTCTAAAGAACTTCTTTCATTAGTCTCGCGTGATTACCAGATCCATTTTTTTCTTCTTTTGCTTTAACTGCAACCGTCGTTGTATATTTGACTCAGAAAGACAAAGAATGAAATCGTCTGAAATTTCACTTGCTGCTGGAACTATAATTGAAGTTCTGTTATTTTGTATGCCAAGGCTATCTGTGTCAGCTGTCTTGCTAGAGATAAATACATTATTATTTGTATCAATCGTCTAGAAAATTGTTCATAATAAACACTCGTATGCTTCTATTTTTTACCAAAAAAGTTTTTTTGTATTGTTTGTAGATAACATCTATAAATACCAACTTACTTTAAACGATAACGTATTAGATAAAATAATATTAGCTGGTAAAAGAAATGGAAATTCAATCTTAAGAATTCATTGTTTTAATCGCAAATGCCAGGATGTTTACTTGATAATTTTGATCTTTTTTATTTTGAAAAAAGGGAAAGAAACTCATTTGAGCTATAGCAGATTAAATGAAGGGTTGTTTACATTTTCGTCTCATAATGCAGTCTTATCGTTATTGAATAAGTCGAGATATATTTATCTTTCAAAAACAATTCTTCCTTTCGCTCTGTATCTTTAAAGTTGTTAAGTTAAAGTTGATTTAAAATTATTAGAATTTAAACCAATATTATAATAGGAAAAAATCTTTTCAGCAGTAGAATATGTTTTTATAATTTTAATATGGAATGCAGATCATATAGCAATTTATTTTATTTTAAACTTTTCTGAAAAACTTTTTTTACTTACATTTTAAGACTTTATTTTTTTTCCTAACCATAGTTGTTTGGAAGAATTATAGATAACTCGGAAAAATTAAATTAGCTTACTGCCATTTAATCTTGACTTACACATTTTTTCGAATAAGTTATAATTTTCCAGTTTATATATATATTTTAAAATTATTTAGCTATTTTTAACAAACAATCTTTTCCTTTTTATTATTAAATTAGTATTTTATTTTATTAACTCGATAACTATTCAAAATTAATTTTAAAAAATTGTAATTATTTATCACTAGCCGCCTTTGGCGACCAGCTGGTTCGCCATGAGTAATGCGTTCTAAAATTTTCAATTAAATCACATATTCATTAGCCAAAATTTAAGAAATAGTTAAAGTTAAAAGATTCAATTATTAGTAGTTAAAGTGTCGGTAACTTTATTCGGAAAAACTTTTTGAGTTTAATGCTCTAACAATTTATCTATTATGCTTCCAAAATATTAAAAATGTTTTTTTCGGTGATGTTAACAAAATGTTAAATATGTTTTTTAAAGAAAGCGAAAAAGGGGGGAAATTATTGAATTAATGATACAGATATTACAATCGATTATAGAAATATGCCATTAAATCGGGATTTCAATGCATATCCTGTCTAAATTCAATCAGATTTACCGTAAATAAAGATAATTTATGGAATTAATGATATAGATATTGCAAACGATCATAGAATCCATTGCCTTGCATTTATTTTTTAGAAGATATCTTATTTTATATTTATGTTATTTATCCAGTCACATGCTGAAAGTTGTATTTCTTTAGATTTCATTTGCGATGATAGTTTTTTTTTATTTGAACTTCCGGCATTGTTTTATTTTATTTTATCCAGTCACGTGCTCAAAAAAACATGGTTAAAATATTTCTTTAAAAATTCGTTAAAAATAGAAGCTTGAATTATAAATTAAAACACTGATGTCACAAGTTCATCTCTTTTTAATTAAAAGCTAAATATTCTTCATTTTTTAAAGCATTTATAGACTCGTGCTACATACTAAGCAGCTATTTACTTCATTTAGACTTTTTTATAGATGTATTTCTATTATTAAACAAAGTTGATTTATTTAATTAATAATATTGTAAAAGTCACAAAAAATTCTTTGCATTTTCTTTTTTTAAAAAAGAAAAAACATATTTCATATTTATTTCATTTCATGCAGACACGTGCTGAAAATTGCATTTTTAAATGTTTAATTTGCAATAATTATTTATTTTTTTAATTTGAGTTTTTATCTATCTGATGGCAACCTATTGTTAAAAGATAATTTTTCCCCTTCCACTCGTAACGTGCTCCTGCAGATTAAATTTTATTGTTTTGTCCGAAATATATTGTTGAAAAATATAGTTGAAATGCTTCTTTAAAAATTCATTACAAATAGAAGCTTAAGTTAAATGTTAAAATACTGATACTATTAGAAAGCTAATTTTTTTATCTTTAAATTGATGTTAAAATCATGTTTATCCGATAATATTTTCGGAAGTTATAGCGGAAAAACGTCGAAATTTCGCTTAAATTTTAATTAATTCAAATTCTAATTAAAAATTCGAAAAAAGGGCTCCGAGGTGCACATTCCGGACCTCCAAGGTATACATATACCAAATTTGGTAGCTGTAGGTCCAACGGTCTGGCCTGTAGAGCGCCAACACACACGCACACACACACACACATTGAGCTTTATTATAAGTATAGATTATCGATTACTTATTATTACTCAATGACATGTTACTGTTTATACTGGCAGTTCGAGTTGTTAAAATATAATAGAAAAATTACATTGATTTTTGTTTTATAGGTTGATATTTATGTAGCTTATCAGTTTTGTTCAGCCTTCATTTGTACTTTATTTTGTCAGCAAAAAAATTCGAGACTAAATGGCAGTTTCCGTTCGCTGACAAGATGATGGCGTTACTGTGCGACATACTTTCGCCTCTTCCAATAAATCACCTTCATTATAAAACTGTTGCCAGTTATGCTACAATTTCAACATTGTTTATCGTTTGCTACTGACGTTTTTGTTTCGAGACTGCGCTTATATTTTACTCAAATAGATATAATGCTAGTCTTTCGATGCGATAGATATGTGGATCAAGGCTGGACATAGAGAGTTCAGAACTACTTTTGTCTCCGTTTCTCGACATTTGACATTGACATCAATAACTGGGGCTCATCCTGAATTCGAAGTTCTACCGGAAAATAATTCGTTCCTTGAACTGTTCCAGCATCCTTTTGAACGATAAAAAATTTTACCTTCAAAGTTCTTTTACCCTGTTTTCAGCATAAATCAAACAATATATGGTATTTTGAATATTGTTATTCACTGACTTAAAATGTTTTGCTTAACAAATAATAAATTACATGTTTAAAATAAAATGGCGAATTGCCAGTGATGAAACGGTTGGAAATTGCAGTTCTTTTAATTGTATTGATTGTAAGTATTATTTATAATTATGTACTTTGAAAAATGGATTTCTTTCCTTAATCGAATTTCTATTCTGATTTTTTAATAGTTAATTCGTATTTAAATCAAAACATATTAGGACAATAATAGTCATTCACGTGCTGTTTTGGAATTTCAGACTTGCAGCAAAATTTTAGTAGGCCAACATTAAATAATTGGGAAGAAATTATTATTATAATAGTAATAAAGATAACCTGTTTTTATTCTCTTGCATGTGTAGAGAAAATTAAGGCCTTAATAATCAATTTGTATTAGAAAAAGCCAGTTTTTGTATCTTCAGTTAAGCCTGATTTTTTTTTCTTTGCAGTCACTGATTATTATGAAATTAAATTTGCTGTTGAACTGACTTAAGAATCTTGTAAAGTTTGGTAAATGAAAATCGATAAGAAATTCAATTCCAAATTTCTGAAAATCCAATGATTTTTTTCTTCAAATATATGAAATATTTCAAAATTTCATCTGCGTTGACGAATGTATAGAAAATATTTCAATCTGATATTATAGATAAAAATTCTCTGATTTAGATTATCTTCCTTCATACATAAAGCATATTTAAATTTTTCAGAAATTTCCGTTTCAAAAATTGTAAATTTTTTTAAATACATATTTTATCTCGTAAGCCCTTTCTGAACAGCTACATTGTCTTCTTGTTGCAATTAAAAAGAATTACACTTTTGGGATAGAGTTACATATTCAATTTCAACGAAATTGTTTTTCCCATTTTTCAAAATTATCTAAAAATTGATTTAAAAAAACACTCATATAATTTCGATTTAAAATTTGATATACAATTTTCAATTCCTAAAACTAACTGTTCGACTTAAATTTTTAAAATCCTCATTCAAACATATATATATAATATAATATAAACATTTACTCTAATTTAAACCCTATGTTCTAAAATGTTCTCTGATTTCCTTATCCACTTCTACCTTTTATTTGATTAACGCTGCACGAGTTCTGTAAAACTGCTGAAGTTAGCAAGTTCTCATTCTCCGAGTAAAAGGATAAAAGCCTGTCAGTCTAAACAAATGCCTTTAAAAAAAATCCCTGTAATTCCATTACCTATATCAATACATATAAAGAAATTCCAATCTGAACCTCGCAGTATATAATCATTGGGATAGATATTTTTTGTCTATTTCCTCTTTCGCTCTTGTGTCATGCTGTAGATTGACGTATCTCATCCCTTCTTGTTTGTGCATAAATTATACCTTCTGGGATGGAATAAAAATTCAAAGTGATTTCTCTCTCTATTTAACCGCGGAACTGCTTAAAAAATATACACTTTTTAAATATATATATATAATATATAAATTTTTTTGTGGAAACACGTGCAGGAAGATACGATAGCATGATAAAATTTTTTAACCCAGCTTCTTATTTACGTGTGTGTCATTGCGAGTTGCCATCTTTCGCCTTGTCACGTCTATATTCGGTATCTTCAGCAACCATTTCAAGGCTGTGAGAATTGTGTCATTCCTTCTGAAGAGAAAACAATACCCACGTCACGATGTTCCGATAGCTTCTCATTTTTATACTTTCTCACAGCGGACTTAACTTCGTCGAAGAATTCTGGCAACTAGAGCTCTCATTTCATTGTTCAAAGCTTCTTATGTCCAATTTTGAGATTAGATGTGGTTCAGTAAGTACCCAGCGCGGATTTGGAAGTTTCGCCAGGGTTGGGAGTTTCGCGCAAATGTTGCGTATCGACAAACATACCACTTGTAGATTGGCTGATGATAGGGGATTACCACTTGTTGGAAATGCACCTTTTCAAAGCTATGTTGATGACTGTGATTTAACCGTGGCGTTTGAAAGTAAATTTTTGAAATTATTAGTTTTATACTTAAATCATATTTGTTATTTACATTGCAATCATCTGCTGGCTCTTTTCGATACTTACTGTACAGCGATTGTGATTGCTAAATCAGACAGTGCAGAAATGGGTTTAGAATTATTATTCTAGTAATGTAAAATGTTTTTTTTTTTTTTTACTTTGCATGAAATTTGATAGTAAATTAATGTTCGGTGATAATTTTTAATCATTTTTAAAAAATGATTTGTTGAAAATGTTTAAGGGAGTTCCAACTGTATCCTGATGCAATTTTACATTGATATAATTTTAATATTCCGTAAACAAGCTTTCTTATAAAAGTTTTATAAAGTAGCGTTAACTGTTTGGTCCCCACCGGTACATATAGAAGCAGCTGATATTTTTAAATCATGTAAAAGAATAAATAAGTGGGAATTTTATTGAAGTACTTGTCCAAATAGATATGTGTGATTATATTCATATGTTAGTGTAATTTTTAATCACATTTTAGTAATAAAGAATGGATTTATGTACCATGAGTAAAATTGAATACAAAAACTTTTTTTTTCAGTGTATCATGCATAGAGATGTCATCATTAGTGTTAAATATGTAATTGGTATGAATTTTCTTGCAAGAAAATTGTTTTAAAATATTTTAAAAACCAGGAGCTCAACTTTTCACTATATTTTATGTGGTCACCTCAATCCACTGGGGCACTTGTGTATCCTTTAAAATAACCAATGGGACGCTCGAGGACCCACTTCAAAAATTGCACTTGCAATTTTTTTAAAGCAGACTAAAGCTATTTATACTTTATTTGGCCCATTAAATTCTTAAATTATCTTAATTTTGGGAAAGAAAAAACTGGTATTGAAAGGGTTAAACCGAAAAATTTTAGTGCAAGAAGATTATCAAATATAGTCTATTTTATTACTTGAGAATTATTGTCATGTGTGCAATTTATGTGTTGTAAAGGCATTTTTTTTTCTAATGTAAAAGAAAAAGAATCGGTAAAATCTGACTAATACCTCTGATTGATCAAATACCTAATACCTTTGATATATCAGCTCAAATTCTCTCAATCACAATCATTCTTCCAGTTTAAAGAATTATTTACAACTGATTCGTATTCTAACTAGATTTTTTATTTTATTATAGTTATCTGAATATTTTAATGATCTTTATAGCATTTTTTGTTGCACACATTTTAATTAAAGTCTTGGAAGTTTTTCACGCAATAGTAGTCATGACAATGAACTTTCATAAACAACTCGATATAACTTTTTAAATATTGATGGAGGCAGGACCTTTTCGTTTCTGCTTCTTCAATAATTGAAACTTAGTGATCTATTTATTAATAACTCCTAGAATGGTGAGACTAGTGTGAATCAGAGATAGAACTATTCGCATGGAAAGCCTTGATCCAGTGCATGTTGCACCCTTTATAATTGCGCCAATGGGACCCAGGAATTTAAAAGTGCGTGCACAAATATTTCTACATTGTATTTTGGGGGTGGAAAAACCACATCATTATTCCCACTACAAATTTGACCACAAATGCCATAACAATGGATGGCCCCCGCATTCTTTACCTGTTATAAAATATACAAAGTATTCCTTTCTTGCTCACTTCACCGCCCCTGTTTTTTTAGTCCTTGTCCACATCCTCTACCTTGTACAATCCCCCGTTGAGTTTTACGAAAAAATTTATTGTTGTACCGGCTTGCTGGAGTGTCGGCAATAGATTCTATGACTGATATACAGAAAGCAACTTGCCAAGGCTTCGTGCTGTAAAGGTCAGGGAAGTTCTGTGGTTAGTTTGATTGAAAAGCTTTGAAGAGAGAATTTGATCCTTCGCCTGGATGACCCGGTAGCTTGAAGAGAAATGTGGAAGGTAATAGCGAGTTTTGAACATCGTATTATGGAATGACCACTCCTCGTTGTGGGTATTTGGGGAAAAAGAATTTCAAGGTTGAAAGTTACTTTTGTTTCATTGTTACTTCCTCACTTCTTCAGTGCAGTGTTCACTCTTCTTAATGTCTTCTTATTCTTTTCAAGTTCTCTGTATGAAACAAGTAAGATTATTTGTTTAAATTGATTATTGTTTGTTTTTAATCTTACAAAATGAATTTTAATTTTCTAGGAGAAATTCACTGTAATTTTAAGCATTGTGTTGTTTTCTTTCTGAAAGTCAAGTAATTCAGTGTAATGTTAACAATTGTGATATGTTTTCGTTCTGAAAGTCAAGTAATTCAGTGTAATATTAACAATTGTGTTATTTTTCATTCTGAAATTCAAGTAATTCAGTGTAATATTAACAATTGTGTTGTGTTTTCGTTCTGGAAATCAATGTATTAAATTCAAATGGTAATCTGTATGAAATGTTAATTAGCATTTTGCTTTATCCAATACAATTAGTTTGATATTTTAAATTTGTATATTTCGTCTTATTTAAACGTGTTCCCTAAGACACGTGCCTTAAAACTATTTTCAACTGAATAGCTTTAGTGAGTGATTAATACAATTTGTCTTTTCTATTTGATTCTATTGTATTAGATTTTAAGATTTGGCTGATCGTCAGCCTCAAATTTACATAAACTTCACTTTAAAAGACATGGATTACCTGTGAATAAATTATCAATATATAATCATTAGCTAAATTTCATTTAGATACTTTAAATTAACATGGCTTCGTTGCCTTTATAGCTGTTGCCAGTATGAATCGTAACAAATTTTTTTCACCAATAATCAGTTATCCAAAAAGGTTGGAAATCATGAAAACCACTTGTTAAAGCTGGTGGGTTTTTTCCCGTTTTTAATTACGATATTCTGAAAGTCGAATATGCAAGACAAACTTCACAGCTTTCGGTGTGAAGCCGTAACTTTTAACACTCAATATTGTAGATAATGGGATAGTGTTTAGATATTGTAATAGCATCGATATAAATACCAGTTCTTTACAGATTTGAACAATTATGGGGGAAAAAGCAGGAATTCTTTAATTTTCTGGAAAAAATTTCGGCTATTTTTTTAACAATTCTTCTATCAAATCGAAATTTTTCTTATCCATACATCATTTCTGACATTGAAAAGATGATGTTATCAAAATCGTACCAGTTCCTATTCAGTAACCATCTCCAGGCGTGTTTCGTTGTATACTAACCTTTTTCCCAAGATTAAATCAAGAAAGGGGAAAAAAACTTTTCATTTTTCTTTCTTATCTCGCTTATCTTGTTTCAGTGCCTCAGATAACTCAATGTAACCATAGCGTCCGCCTGTGAATTGGGGTGGTTCAACTCATCCTTGGCAAAAGAAATAAACATCACATCGCCGTCATTTCTCAAGCGCGACTTTGTTTACGGATGCATCCTATCGTTCAAATAACTAACATCTATCGTCCTTGTGAAGAATATCGTCCTTCTCTTGGGTCAGTGGCTTATGGTTAAGGGATGTACGTTCTTGAAACTTTCACATTCAGTTTTGAGATCCTAATCTAGAATCTACTCTCAGGAATTCCGTTCTGTGGTCCATCTTGACTTGTTCAAATAACTTTACTTACTACTGGTCACCTACGTCAACTAACTGTTCAAATATCGGCTATATTTAATTCCTGATAAATCATTTAATTATAGCTCCATGTCCATGATTTTGCCATATTCACAGGCGTTAAAGGCCATGTTATTTTAATTGCCTGATCTAGATTCATATACCTCGGCACCGACTTAGCCTAATTGGAGCTCGGGGCAAAACCTTCGTTGGAGTTTCCCCTCAATTTCAGTACTTAAATAATGAAGGACCGTGCATATAACTTGTGTATGGTATTTTTCGATTTGGAATTTGCCTTAATCAGGTCCTGCAGGTACCAGAAAAGGAAACTTTTCTAATGACAACCAGTTTCGTAACATCAAAACGCTGTTAAAAACATAGATGTCCGTTTCTTTTATCTTCTGAGTTTCACAAAATTGTAACCGTTTTTTTATTATTATTGTAAACTATTCTTTAAATAATAATTCCTATTAAAATATAAAACAATTCTTTTTCTTTAGTTTTAACCATGAGAATAATTTGCGCTTCAGGGTATTAATTATATTGTTTGAAATTAGT
>JAPMOQ010034430.1:0-12778 GCA_026543055.1 Argiope trifasciata
CGAGCTACACAGAGTGATAATTTAAATACTATCTCGAAATTTCTGAACTGTAATACGGGCACAAATAAAAACTTAAATACGATCATTAATTTTATTACTGAAGAGATTAAAAAATTTACAGCTTACAAAAATAAATAAGAAGCTTGCATTTAATAAATCTTTATAATATAATAGTTAATATTAGACTAACTGATTACATATCGCGTTGCTGCCGCAGAAATGTCGTTTTGGAACTTAAAATAACTGTTTCATTGGGAAAGATAGAAAGAGTGAGATTTATTTTCGCATCGGAAAGGAATGCATTCATTGAAATGGAGTGATGGATGAAGGAGAAATGTAAATAATGTTTTGTTATCTTGAAGATTCAAGAGCTTTAGGGTAGGTAATATTTTTTTTCGTCTGCAGTAGAAACAAATAAATTTCTTGACTGTGCAACTCGTAAGCATCCAGCATAGAGCTGGATAGTGTGGAATCATCGGTACGGAACCGCATAAGAGACATACAGACAAACATTCATTTTTATGTATGGAGATTGCATAATTTTACTCTGTCCATAACCATCCCGTAAGGGCATGAAATGAGCATTCAAAATTTCAAAATATATATAAATAAATTCTTTTATTTATAAACTTTCGTTAATAAATAAAAGAAGATTTCTAAACACATATAAAGAACGTTTGAACTTTTAAAAACATGGCATTTTTTCCCATGCTAGATTGAATAACAAGAGGGCAAATTCAAGAGTTTATGAAAAATTCTAACAGCGCGATTCGAATAATCGGAGTAATATTTCTGTTTGGAAAGTAATCTATTCTTTTTTTATGAAATATCAATTGTTGAACATGCAATAGAATTTTTCAAGATATACACTGATGGAAAAAGAATCCCAACACCAAGAAAAAATTTTTGTACAGTAATGAAATTTCAGGAATACATTTGTCTAGGTAACATATTTAATTGATTAAAGTTTCAAGATCACAGGTAGAGAAATTGGCGAGAAGAGCCATTTCAAATGTGAAATGGTGGTACATTAGTAACCGGTGTAACCGCCAGAATTTTGAATGCAAGCATGCAAACGTGCATGCATTGTGTCGTACAGGTGTCGGATATCAGTTTGCGGGAGGGAGTGCCATGCCTGTTGCACTTGGGCGGTCAATGCAGGGACGGTTAATGCTGGTTGTGGATGACGCTGGAGTTATCGTCCAATGATGTCCCATACGTACTCGATTGGAGAAAGATCTGGTGATCTAGCAGGCCAAAGCAACATGTCGACACTTTGTAGAGCATATTGGGTTACAACAGCGGTATGAGAGCGAGCGTTACCCTGTTGGAAAACAACCCCTTGAATGCTGTTCATGAATGGCAGCACAACAGGTTGTATCACTAGACTGACGTGCAAATTTGCAGTCAGGTTGCGTGAGATAACCACGAGAGTGCTCCTGCTGTCATACGAAATTGCTCCCCAAACCATAATTCCAGGAGTAGGCCCTGTGTGTCTAGGACGCAGACAGGTCACAAGCAGGCGTTCACTTGGCCTCCTTCTAACCAACAAACGGCTATCACTGCGACCAAGGCAGAACCGGCTTTCATCAGAAAACACAACAGATCTCCATTCCGTCCTCCACTGAGCTCTAGCTTGACACCACTCACGTCACAAACGGCAGTGGTTTGGAGTCAGTGGAATGCACTGTACAGGGCGTCTGGCTCGGAGCTGTCCTTGAAGTAACCGATTTGTAACAGTTCGTTGTGTCACTGTGGTGCCAACTGCAGCTCGAATTTCAGCTGCAGACGCAGTACGATTAGCTACAGCCATACGCCGAATACGTCTGCCTTCCCTCTCAGTAGTACCACCGGAACCTGGTCTCCTTGAGGCAGTACCTTCCCTTGACCACTGCCACCAATACTCATGCACAGTGGATACATTCCTGCCAAGTCCTTCAGCAATATCGCGGAAAGAAAACCCACCTTCTCGTAGCCCTACAACACGACTTCGTTCAAACTCAGTGAGCTGTTGATAATGGCTTCTTCGTCTTCTCAGAGGCATCCTTGACTAACATTAACCCACTACGTTAAATCTCAACTGTAAATAACGATCACAAACCTTACAGCGCTTATTTAAAGCAAACCTGATTGGCATGTTCATAGTGTCGCTACAAGCGCCACACTTACGCGCGTAGCTCGAAAGTCGAATCGACGTCATCTTTCTGACGCCTACCAAATTTCGTTTATCTAGTACAAATCCTTCCTAATTTTGGGATTTTTTTTTCCATCAGTGTATATTAGTTATCTATATACTGAATGATTCTGAATGAAATGCAAGAAATGACTTTTCAAAGTTTCATCGCAGTTGGATGAGCGGTGCGGCACCACATCAGAGACACACAGACAAACATTCATTTTTTATTTATGTAGATTAAAGGATTATAACAATTACAATAATTTTAGTCAATCCAATTTTTGTAAAAAGGTTTGCGTTGTTTACGTATTTACGGTCTTCAAGAACGGAAAAATTCTTTGAAGTATCCGACTATGTTCGAAGGAAAATTTTTTGACAAATTGGATTTTTGTGGAACTATTTATTGTTTTTATATGTATTGTCGATAATAAACACTTTAAATACAAAAAAAAACAAATATAATATATGAGAAATTAGAACATTTTGTAGCAAATTTTAATGACATTTAACCCAAACGGGTCACACTCTACACAAAATTGTGATGCAGCCATCCTATTTTTCTTTGCACACAAGTTGTAGAATCGAATGATGAATGAAACGAACCAAATTCTAAGAAAAATTTTGAGATGCAAAGAAGGTATGGGTAAAATAAGCATTTTTACCGTACATTCACAACTTTATTTCTCTAAAAATACCTATAAATGAAAAAGTATTTTATCAACGATAAAACTCTTGGTTCATTTCATTGCCCACACTATTTTAAACAGGCGCTGAAATGTGTGCATAAATACCTTTATTAGTTTTAAGTCTGAAGTGCAAGAAAATAATAAGAATTTCTTAAAAATTGTCAATGTGATCGATAACATTGTTTTTAAGGTAATCCGAAATGAGTTACAGATACGTATATGCAAATATTTGTTTTTATTTATATAAGATTACATACTTTTAATACGCCTCTAACTTTCCCGTAGGTGCAAGTAATAAGTATTCAAAGCTTCATCGCCATCGGGTGAGTGGTACGGCAGCGCATAACAGACAAACATTCATTTTTATTTAAATACAATGCATAAAAATTACATTATTTTAGTAAATACCATTTTTGTAAAAAGGTTGACTTTGCATTGTACGTATTTAAGCTCTTTCAAAACGGAGAATTTTTTTTTTTTTTAATATTAGCTGATACATCGATTCAGTTTTATGCAATTGAAGAATCCAATCGAAAATTTCCGATTCAAAAAACTAAGTTTAAACTAGAATAAGGGTGATTTGATTCGCTGCCTTTAGCTTCACGTTACTTCGAAAACCAATTTCTAGCAACAAAAAACAAAGCAAAAAAAAAAAAAAAAAAAAAAAAAATCTGAAAGTAAATTTTTTATGAACCACTGACTGATTTTTTTTCCTTCACTCAATCTAGTTAGGAGAGGCAAGCAAATTTTGCAGAAAGCTGAACAGAATAGTGGAAAGAAAGTATCAAGATAAAAAATAAATAAGCCAACAATGCAAAAAAACAATCAACAAAAGCCATGGTGGGAAAAAAATGTTGATGTTTCACAGACTTTCGAAAGATTTATTTATTTTTTGAATCGGTACCCCTGCTCTTCTGCTCTCTCTTGATGAAATGTCTCAAATTGGGTATAAATAAATATATTGTTTATAAATGAATGGTATTTTTTTATTATAAATTGGCTCGAAAATAATATTAAGCTTCTGTTCAATGACAATTAATATAAATGATATTCTCTAGATATTGATTTCCCCTCCATTAATTATTTTAAAAAATAATTTTTTTTATTGAAGTGTAAAAAATCAATAATGTTAACTCATTTTATAAAAGAAGCTACTTGCTTTTTATGATAGGAAACATCACTATCACTAGAAAATAGTTCATAAGTGCCATATAGTCATCTCACAGTTGTAATAAGGAAATAGGGACGATAAAAGAAAAGATAAAAAGTGTTAAAATGAACAAGTCAATAGAGTAGAATTGGATGAAGGCCCATAGTGGGATAAGTGGTTAGGAAAAGGCGGATCACTGTACTAAGTGGGCGACACAGAAAGAGAGTGTTGATATGATTGTCCCCAAATCAAGTGGTGTCTTAAAAAAGGGAACTGAGTGAAGAAATAAAACTGTAATGATTTGACAGATGGTGTATGTCCAAGAAAGGAAAAGTCACATTCCACTTTATTCCTAATCCGGAAATTAAAATAAGAAGAAACATCCATGGTTAACCCAGAATATACTTGGACACGCCTATTTCCAAATATTTGGAAGAATGCAGGAGAATGAATGCATTTGTGGAGAAATGGGTACGGTTCACCACTATTCTAAGGAATGTATAGAGGTCTCAGAGCGAAGAAAAGACCTGAAGATTGTAAACAATGATTCAAGTACAGTACTGATGGTACCGGGTTATCTCAAGACCCTGAAGGATAGGATGTGAAAGATGGACAGTTTCATTCCTACTGTCTGGGAGTGTGCAGATATTGAGGAAGACAGCTATTTACTACCCCGAAAGGAATGTTCGTTTGACAGATCGGTCCATGCAAGGTTGAACAATACTTATTCAGCAGTCGACTACCACAAATTCTGTCGATACGGCTACATTCAGAGGTGGAGGGGTGGTCGGATGTATACAAGAAGAAGAAGGGTGTCACATAAGTTTTTCACTACTTCTATTAATATGTGTTGGCAATATTTGCAATCATCTGTGTCTTTAATCTTGTGTGACGTCATTGCAACGTGCTTGTTGCTGATTTGCCATGACGTCAGAGACGATTAGATATAAAAAAATATTTTGCCTTCCAAAAGGGGGCCATGGTGTCCTGGTGGTTATGTCTCGCTTCGGAACCGGAAGGTTTCAAGTTCGATGCCCGATTCCACCGAAGAACTGTCTTGTGAGGGGGTCTCTTGCACGTTCAATCTGTCTGGCCAAACGTCCTCCCGTAAGTGTGGAGAGGGAAAGTGCCATCTCATGTGTCGTTCTAATCATTGACCGTGGTTCAGAATGGCGAGGTCAGTCCCAAAATAGCCGTAGTGTTGCTTCAAAACGGGACGTTAATATAACTAAACTAAACTAAACTTTCCAAAAGGGTGATCAGAAAGATTAGAATGATCTCATTGTGTGTTAGTTAGCATATTCTTTCGTTTCACTGAATGACCCAAGTGTTGGTCTTGATTTATTATCTGATGTTTGAAATAAAGTTAACGTATTTTTACTGCTGTCTATTGTACTGTTATTGCTTCTAAAGAACAAGCGTTTCTCTGTCTAAAACACTTGTTACCGCCTACTTTCCAATAACAAAAAATGGAATGAATGAAGAATATTTACTGTTCAAGATATTACCACAATATTTACTGCTCAAGAGAAACGATTTTTCCTTTGTTCCTTCCTTCCAGTAATATGCAGGGAGAATTTTCGGCCTTCATTCCATAACTTCTCTCTCAAAAGATGAATCGCGTCTGTTAGAATGGAGCCAGAGATTCAGACCCTCCAATATCTCCTCATCTTCCGGAAGCACGTTTGTCGTTACAGCATTCCGTGAACAAGAAAACTTTCATTACTTCGAGGCGGGGTGGGGGTGGGGGGTGATCACCCTTTGCAACGATGGGGGGCAATCACGGATGCATTCATGTGTTGGAATAGCCATCAAGATGGTATTTTTCTATCCCATAACGAGCGATACGGAATATGGAAACAAGGAAAGTGACACGAATTGAATTTTGGACGATCTCTCTTTCCTTTTTTTCCAATCTGTTATTGTGTGCCATAAGTTTCCTTCCCATTTCTATCATGAAATGAATAAAGAATGTTTACTGTTCAAGACGTTATTTATTTTGTTATATAAGAACCCTTCTTCCGTCTCTGAGGAAGCCAAATTATTCCTTCTCTCCAAAATGGTTGTGTTTCGGACACGAAGTAGTCCTCAAGGTGCGCTTTGATTTCACCGACGGATTTACAGCGCTTATCGCGAATAGAGTTTTTTATGGACAGAAAGATTAATCATATGGAGCTAGATCTGAAGAGAATGCAGTATGCGGTAAAGCATTCCTCTCAAAATGTAACAGCAGGATTTTTTCCCAATAATAACTGTTTGTGATTTAATTATTTTTAATAATAGTTTTTAATTCATTATTTTATTTGCTTTTTTTATTCTTTGTATGCTTATTCCTATGTATCAATGAATACTGAAAGTAGATGGCGCAGTATGTTCCAACCCATAAGTATGTTTGGAATTTGAGGAGAGTGCTCTTGAGATACTTTTTGTGAATAACCACATCCGGCGTGGATGTGAGAAGGGTGCATGCAGGCACCTCTTTTGCTCTCCGTTAGCGGCAAAAAGTGTCATCTCGTGTGCTCGTTGTTAGCGGCACTTTCTATATTTCAATATATATTAAATATTTTTTTAAAAGAAATGTATTTACCTTGTTCGCTTTTGTTAACGGCATTTTAAATATATTATGTGTTATAATATTATATTATATGTTTTCTTTGTATATCTGCAGTCGTCGTCCGTGTTTTGCATCTATTTATATACATCTGTGTGTATGTGAAATTAAAAAAAGAAAAAGTATAAAGAAGAATTTTTTCATGGATTAAATAAACACCCTGCTACAGTAACCGAATTTGGTTTGTAAAGACGCTGCTTATGTGTTATTTCATAATTATGGTTAATTAATCACAAAATTTAAAAGACACTATTGAAATTGATTTCACTTAATACTAGTAAAAATTTCAATAGAATTCTAGTGATAAAATCTTACTGTCTAATATTCGGCCGAAAACGTTTTCTCAGCACGATTCCGGAGAGCAATATTTATTCTTAGCGATTAAATATTTATTCTTTAATTATTACTAATTTTATAATTAATTAAATTATTAATAATTATTCTTCAATATTTAATAATTTTAGTGAGCAATATTTGTTCTTCTTTCGAGAAATTCCGGAGAGTAATATTTAAACACAATTCCGGAGAGCAATAATAATAAAACCCATTAAACAGACACTAGCGAAGTGAAACAATTACGGCGCTAATCGCAGCGAGTGTAAGTAAAAAGTTTTATTTCAAAAAGCACGAAAGCATGCGAAGGGGGCTTTCGGTTGCTCATTAAATGTGGAGGGAGTCACTCGAAACAGCTTTAGAACAAAGCTATGTTTTATTTCCTTGTCTAGAAAGATTGCTCATTTATCTTCTTTGCAAAATAAAGAAAAAAATCTTAAAAAATTATTATGAAGGCTATTTGTGTATTTTATCATTTGTTTTATTTCTGTAAAATTAAATAACAACATTCTGATACACCTTCTTCTTGCATACAGCCGACCAATTCACCACCGCTGAACGTAGCAGTATCGACAGGATTTGCTGTGGCCGACTGCAGGATAAGATCTGTCAGACCTGACATGGACCGATCAGTGAGACTAACATTCCTTACGGGGCGGTCAATAGTCGTCTTTCTCCCCACTTGCACACTCTCAAATAGTTGGAATGAAACTGTCCATCTTTCACATCCTATCCTTCAGGGTCTTGAGATGACCCGGTACCATCAGTACTGTACTTAAATCCTTATTGACAATCTTCAGGTTTTCCCTTCACTCTGAGCCCTCCATACATTCCATTATATGGTGGCGAACTATGCCAATTTCTCCACAAATGCATTTATTTTCCTGCGCTTCTCACCTTAGCCTGTGAGTATATCTCTGCGCAGGTAAGAGACTCAGGGAGAACCAATACCTCATTGTCTCCCACTTTGGCCAATATGTCAGCCATTTCATTCCCCTCTAGATCCACATGGATGAGGATCCATTGTATGTGGATCTAATGACCCACCGAAAAACGTTTTAGCCCTCCTTTCAATTATTACCAAGATGGGCCCAGTACTATCAGTACTGAACTTAAATCGTTATTTACAATCTTCGGGTCCGTCCTTGACTCTGAGCTCTCCATACACTCCATTGAATAGTGGTAAACCGTACCCATTTCTCCACAAATGCATTTATTTTCCCGCGTTTTTCCAAATCTTTGGAAATGTGCAGGAAATCTCTCAAATCTAGATATAATTTGGATTATAGTAAGTGGATGTATCTTCTTATTTTCATTTCCGGATTAGGATTAAAGTCGAAAGTGACTCATCCTCTTTTGGACCTATACCTGTCAAAGCATTGTAGTTCGATTTCTTCTCTCCATTCCCCTTTTAAGACACCACTTGATTTGGGGACAATCATATCAACACTCTCTTTCTGTGTCGCCCACTTCGCACAGTGATCCGCCTTTCAATATGGGCCTGAAGGATTGTATCGCTTGAGGGAAAATGGGTTTAGTTTAGTTTAGTTTAGTTATATTAACGTCCCGTTTAAGGAGGGAAAAAGGGAACACATTGGCTAAGAAAAATATCGGGCTTCAGATTTTTTTTTTCTTCTTTCGGATAAAAAATAGCAAATGTCGAAGCGTCACTGAAGCCGTATAAGAAATTGGAAACGTAACTTTTGTGTGTTGAATCAATCTATTTGAAATTTTTGTTTTCTTTAGGTCGATGAAAATTTTTGTGTTTCTATGTGCACCATTTCATGCAAGTAATTGAAGAAGTAGGGTTAAATAAATAGCATTTCTGATTGTTCTTACTTGATGCTGTATTATACCGATGTGAGAAAATGTGTTACAAATATAAAGAGAATTCTAAAATGCGATACTATACCAAGTCACACTATTCATTGTCCTAGTTCATTTGAAATTTTTTTAATAAAGAGTAACTTAAAAACATTTCTCAAATAAATGTTAATATTGTGTATTCATTTCATATTAGAAACAGGAAGAAACCTGTGGAACACCCTAACAGATCGGTGCAAGAAAATTCCAGGATAGCAACGAAAAATGAAAGGAAGATCATCCAATATGGAAATCGTGTCACTTTCGCTGTTTCCATATTCAGTATCGCCCATTAAAACATAGACAAATACCTTCTTATTGGCTTCCACGACTTCGTATAGGGCATACTCGGTTCACTCACAAAACACCTACTACTTGATGACAGAGCACCTGTATGCTCCACATGTCACACAGATTTTACAGTTCATCACATTTGGATCGAGTGCCCAGCTTTTAATATTCATCGTAACTAGTTTTTTCTTTCATCATACTTAACTCTCGCTGATTTATTGGAACAGAACTACCCTCCAAACATTTTAAAACTTTTATCTTGCATTTAAATTCTTCAAGCGCTTTAACTATTTAATTTTTTTCATTGTAAATACATAATCTTGTGCTACAGTTTCCAGTGCTTTTTTAGCTAGTTTGTTATGCCTTTATGCAGCTATTCATTTATTTAAATTTTAAAGATCATTTAACCTCTTTTTATTCACGTGGATGGCGCAGTTTTCCCAAAGACGGCCCTAGCGTCAAAAAAAGCAAAACAACAAGACCAATCATTTTAGGCCATACTTCTGAAAATTGCCGTGGCATTCAAAAACTCTCTTCGTGATGAGTGCTTTTAATTTGTCAATGAAATAAAAGCACCGCTGGGGAATTATTTATCGTCCGAAACACAACCATTTTGGGAAGAAGGCATCATTAGGCTTATTGAGAGATGGGCGAAGGTAACAGAGCAAAAGGGCTCATACACAACAAAATGAATAACATCTTGAACAGTAAATATTCTGTATTCATTTCATGTTATAAATAGGAGAGGAATGTATGGGACACCCTAACAGATTGGAAAGCAAGAAAGGAAGATCTTCCAAAATGGAGTTCGTGTAACTTTCGCTGTTTCCGTATTCCGTATCACCCATTAAGACACAGAAAAATACCTTCTTGTTGGCAAATCCGACGCACGAAGGCATTTGTGATTGCCCCCCATCACAGCAAAGGGTGATCGCCCCCCCCCCCCCCCCCGCCTCGAAGTAATGGAAGTTTTCTTGTTCACGGAATGCTGTAACGACAAACGTGTTTCAGGATGATGAGGAGATATGGGAGTGCCGGAATCCCTGGCATTCAGTAACTCCGTTCTAACAGATGCGATTCATCTTTTGAGCTACCAGTTATTGAAGGAGACGTATTTGGGCATTCTCCCTGCATATTACTTGAAGGAAAGGAAGAATGAAAAATTATTTTTGTTGCTCGCTCAAAAAAACATGAGCTATGAAAATTATATTTGAATATGTGATGCATTTATTAATCGGATAATATTCACGATATGTAGTGAATTTGGCTATTATTGTCTTCTTAAAAATGAGTTTGACGCACCAAAAACATCTCCTGATTTTTGCTAACTATGATTCATTTGAAACAGTAATGATAAGAAGATTGACTTGTATGAAATATATATATATATATATATATATATATATATATATATATATATATATATATATATATATATATAGTATATAAAAATATATGAAATATGTACTTATACGAAATATAATATATGAAATATATTACTTATATTATAGTGATTCACCTTTTAAGGCATCCGAACACATTCGCAGCCCTTTTAAGAAAAAAAGGGTGTAGACCTACTTTAACTATATATCTGGGTTGAAGGCTATTTGAAATTAGTAATGGGATGTGAATATTCAAAATAAACATTAAAACTTTTTGAAAATTGGCATTGAATGGCATAAATTCAAACAAATTCTTAAAAAACTTCAAATTGGCTAAACCAAAAACTACGATTCTCATCCTAACAAACCTTATACTAAAATAAAGTACATAGTTTTTCTCCAGGGAATGAAGGATAGTCGTAGGATTCTAATAATAAATAAAAATTTTGAAACCAGTTGAAAATTTGTCACGTAATTTTTTTGTAAATTTATAACATTATTATTCAAACAATAGGCTGCAAATTTTAAAAAAATCGATCTAAACTCTTTTACTTCAGTCCCTAGAAAGTTATATATATATATGAAACCATTGCAATTTAATAGAGAGTATCAATTAAGAATAAGAATTATTTAACTAAATGTTGCAAATGTAAGTGTATATATATATACACTGAAGTGCCACTGAATTAGGAATACCTGTCTAGTAACGAGTTGGGCCTCCTCTGTCCTTGATAACGGCTGCCACTCGACGAGGCATAGATTAGACAAGTTTCTGGAAACGTTCTACGGGGATGGCTTGCCAACTATTGGCTAAAGCTATCCATAGTTCAGTAAGGTTCGTTGGTGCAGTGTGTTGGTCTTTTACGTCTTGTTCCGAAAAATCCCAAATATGCTCTATAGGGTTTAATTCTGGGCTTCTAGGTGGCCAATTTATGACAGAAAACTCAGAAGAATGCTCATTCAACCAACCAGTAGCCAATCGAGACTTGTGAGAGGTACAGTTGTCTTGCTGAAACACCCCATTACTTTGCGGATAACAGAACAGCATAAATGGATGGAGGTGATTCCCCAGCAACTTTACATACCGAATTGCATTCAGAGAGGTAGGTACAGACACCAATGATCCCAAACAGTGCCACGAAAAAACACCCCACACCATGATTGAGCCACCATGCCCTTGAACAGTTCCAACCTGGCATGCAGGATCCATGGCTTCATTAGGCTGACGCCATATTCTCAACCTCCCGCCGGCGTTAAGTAGTCGGAATGGAGACTCATCACTCCATGCCACTTGTTTCCAATCTTCTACACTCCAGTCTCTGTGTTCTCTTGCCCAGGCAAGACGTGAAGATCGATGGCGAGTATTGAGCAATGGTGCTCTGGTAGGTCGACGACTCCTGAAGCCCATACGGTGAAGCGAGCGTTGCACAGTCCGTTTACTGACTGTTCGACTGGCACCTTCATTCAACTGGGTGATAATTTGAGTTAATGTTTGGCTTCGCTGGCTGCGTACAATACGACAAAGCCATCTCTCACCACGCACTGTCACGGCTAATTGTCCTTTGCAATTAGATCGATTGCTAGTTTTTTTTACACCATTCACGTATTCTTGGTATACTCTTGACACCGTCGATCTTGAAAATCCCAGCTGTCTGACGATTTCGGAAATTGAATGTCCCATGATCTAGCCCCTACGATTTGCCCACGATCAAAGGCATCTAAATCAGGTAGTTTACCCATAATGGCGATTCCAAAAACTAATCCAGAACTACCACAGTCCGCACTATATATGCAGTTACCACAGCCCCCTCCCTTGCGCATAAATGATGCGCAGTGCTACACAATTTGCATATCTCTTGCTATCTCTAATTCAGTGGCACCTCAGTGTATGTATATATATATATATATATATATATACACACACTGAAGTGACAAAAGTCATGGGATAGCAATATGCAAATTTACAGATGACAGTAGTATCGCAGCGAAAAAGTATAAATGCGCAGTTCGTTTTCCAGAGCTTTCATTTGTGTTCCAGTTATTCATGTGAACAGGTTTTTCGTGATTTATGGCGGCACGACGAGAATTAACAGACTTTGAACGTGGAATGTTAGTTGGAGCTAGACGTATGGGTCATTCCATTGCGGATATCGTTAGTGAATTCAACATTCCGAGATCCGCAGTATCAAGAGTGTGCCGAGAGTATGAAATTTCAGGCATCACATCCCATCATGGACAGCGCAGTGGGCGACCACCTGCACTTAACGACCGAGACCACCGACGTCT
>JAPMOQ010034430.1:18263-30026 GCA_026543055.1 Argiope trifasciata
AGAGAGGTATCGAAACATGTGTATTAGTGTTATTTTTATCTAACATACATTGCAGGATTTACACAATTTTCGTGTTTTATGCAAATTGTTTTGGAACTTCACAAACCACATCTTCGATAACTTTTCGGCATTTTTTTCAAATGAGTATATAATAATAATAATTGAAAGAAATGAATAGAAAACTAAGACATGGTGAGTAAAAAAATTTATAGGGGAAAAAATCACAAACATTTATACAGAGCGTTAAAAAACAATTACAATGAAGCACTTTTTTCTCTTCAAAATATAGTTTACAACATAAAATTAGGTAGAAACTTATTAAAAATGATCCATGGGATACCAGCCAGTACCGAAATTAGTTCCACATTACAGAATCCTTCTCCAATTAATCGATATTTTCTAATATTTCTTTCATCAAAAGAAAATCTCGTCTTCCGGATGAACACGAATATCATTTGACCGGAAAAATAGAACTTGTTAAAAGTTGGTGGCATCATCGTGGAACCAAGAATAAAATCTGAAAGTAAGGCTTTAAAAGTCACGTTTCATACCCGCATCGGTTTAGTTATCGAATTCTTTTCCGTTCAAGCGAAAATTTCTCTTCTTTTTGAAAACATAATATCAGGCTAGTGGACTTTCTTTTAAGTTTTTTTTTTTTTGTTCTTTGACTTTTTAAAAATAAATTCCATGTGGTTCCGCATATAAATCAATCGCACCAGAAATGATGGTACTTTTAGACATTCAGTGTCGTATGCGTAAATTTTTAATAAAGCAGTAACCAATATGGATTAGAAGCTTAAAATATAAGTTGTTTATATGCATTATAATTATTTTGTTAAAACTTTAACACATGATCATAAAACTAGTCGTCTTCAGCGACCAGCTTTTCCGTTGGTGATATTGTTTTGTTTTAATCTTATTTCTTCTTTTTCTTATTATTAATTATTTTTACATTTATTAATTATTGTTTATTATTATTGTTTATTTTATAGTTGTTTGAGGTATCCGACTACGTTCGAAGAAAAAGTTATGAAAAATTGAATTTTTAAAACACTATATAAAATTATGGTTTTTTAGATGTATTGCCAGTTATGTTACAAAATACTATAAATACAAAAAAAAATTATTCGAAAATATAATATATTTTGAGAAATAAGAAAATTTGTGATAAATTTTAATGAAATTTATCCAAAGCGGTTCACGTTCTATACATTTATTGTCATGCAGCCATCCTATTTTTCTTTGTGTACAAGTTATAGAATACAATGATGAATGAAATGAGCCAAAATCTAAGAAAAATGTTGAGATGCAAAGAAGTGATGGGTAAAAACGTACGTTTATATGCATTTTTTTCCGTCCATTCACAATTTAATTTTATAAATGAAAAAGTATTTGACCAACAGTGAAACTTTTTAACTGCCCGAAATAATTAAAACACACGCTGAAATCTTGGTGTCAATACCTCTAGTAGTTTTGGAGATATCCTGTCAACGATGGAGAATTTTTATGAAGATTAAAGCTTTTCGAAAATTGAAGACACATTTTAGCTGGAAAAAATCTGTCACCCTGGATAATAGGTGAGGCCTTCCTTCTCCTACAAGAGATGAACTGTTTTGGAAAAAGGAAAATATGAATTGCAAGTAATTTAAAAATATATTCTCCCATGTGGTCGATAAGCAGTACTTTTAACGTAGTCGGATACCTTAATGTTATTTTATAATGTTTATTAATATATTTAATGCCATCTCCATTATTTTAATGTAGCTTGAAGCCCATGGTTCTGGCGAAATGTAATGCATTAAAGCCGAGTAGTTTTCAATTGCCGTACTTAAATCAGTTTACTTTGCACATGAATCTTTCGAATGTTGTCCTTTTCCATTAAAAACATTTTGCGAAAAGAAGCTATGAAGAAAACAAGTTACATCAAATTTTTAATTGAAAATTAATGTGAGTATCAATAGTGACGAACCTTCTGGTCTCCAAAGGCGACCAGCACAATAATCATCGTTTTTCACTCACGGTAAATGCTTTTTAAAGGAACTATTTAACACATTCATAATCTTGGATAGTTTTAGTTTAGTTATTTTAACGTCCCGCTGTAAAGCAACACCAGGGCTCTTTTTTCTTCATTTTGAACCGCGTTCAGATGACGAGGACGACACCTGAGCTGGCAGCCCCCTCACCACAACAATGGGAGGACATTTGGCCCCGACGGATTTGATGTGCAAGGGATCTCCCCCACACGACGGTTCTTCAATGGAATCGAGTCTCGAACCTGAAACCCACCGGTTCCGAGGCCGTGGCCATAACCTCGGGTATCTTCAATCAGTTCAGATAAATTAAATGTGGCACTTGGTTGGAAGCTGGTTAAATATGCTTTATTTTCACGACTCCCTTTCTTTATATATTCAAATATAGTTTAATCTCTCTTCTTTAAGATCAAACTCACGAAACAATGTTTTTAGCTCTAATGTAGCAAAAATGGTGTTCAATAAACAAACTTCATTTGACTTATTCTAAATCACAGTTTCATTTCAAGTTTCTTTTAAAATTAAAATATCTTTCTCTGCTGCAATTTTTTTCAATAGTAAGTCTCTTATGGTCACTAATTATTATCAGCAGACCATTGCGCCTGAACTTGTCACAGCCATTTAACTAAATAATCAGTTTATTCAGTTCCTTCTGTATTTTGCTCAAATTCAACGGTTTCTATCCAATTCTAATAATTACAATTTCTAACTGAATGCAATTCTTAAATTCACTAATTATTATCACATTTCTGAAATTCACACAATCAAACCATTTAGCTAAATAACCAATTTATTCAATTCAAAAAAATGTAAGCTGTACTTGCAGAACTTCAGCGATTTGTATCCGTTTCAAACGAAAGATCTGACGCTGGAGTCTTGCGTTTTCTAAATTTGGATCTCTCACAATGCGACTTCGTTCATTGTCAGTAGTCGTCTCAGCAGCGAATAGCGTAGTGCATCAGGCATCGCTTCTTGTATTCGAGAATTCTCCACGATGTCGATAATTGGCTGTCATCCCTTAATTACTTCCATGATTGCAAATGTCGATTCTGGAGCTCTACCTGTGAGACAGTTTGGGATTTCTTTGGGGGAGATTGTACGATCATTTCCCCTCAGTCGATAATGAAAACTGTGAATGCTTTGATGAAACCAGACAATATTCGATTAATCGAAATGTCTCTTGATTAAATGAATTCAATCATGTTTGCTCGCGAGTATTTGCATTTAAGAGGACTCGGTACCTCAAAAAAAATTTCCACAATTTTTAATAAAATTATTAAATTTTGTGATAGATAGATGTTAATTGTGCAGAAACTTAGATTTTTAAAATATTTTTCAGATTCAAAAATTAAAAATTTAAATATTTTAAATTTTTTTAAAAAATTAGGCATTTTTTAAAAATGTATCTTCTTGTACAACTTTCAAACTATTTTCTCCAAATTTTTTTTACAGGGACATCACAATATATGTAACAAAATTAGGGATCGGATTTTTGATATCTGCATTAGTTTGTGAAAAAAAAATGTTTCACAAAATTTTGTGAAATTTTTTGGAAAAAATCAGATTTTTTCACTTTGAACATTTTTAGAAAAAAACCTAATCATAATTTTTACAAATCCATCCCTAATTCTCTTAAACATTCATTTAAGAATGAGCAGAAAAAATTTCATGTAAATAAAATGAAATGTTATTGACTTTTTACATTTTGTAGCTGACAGAATTTTGAAAAAAAAGCAAACTGAGAAAAACAGCTTTAAAGTTTTCAACACAATAAAACTATAATAAAAACAATTCATATCAAGTTAGGTTTTTTTCAGAGCAATAACATGGCACTTGTAAGTGCTAAGATATCACTTTTATTAATATACATTATTATTATATTTATTAATGACCATTATCATATGTAGAAATAATTAGAAAAATTAGGGGGGGGAGTACAAAATGTTCTTTTTTTTACTCAGTATTTTTTATAGTAAAAATGGTTATTAAATGATCATCACTTCTGTTTATCAAATAACTAATAATACACAGCAAAAATTCTAGCCCATTTCATTGAAATTCAAATTAAATTAGCTGTTTTGAAGAGGGTCAATTTTCTAGACAATGCATACGACGAAAAACAGTTTCACAAACAGAAGTACAAAAATATTCAATATGAAATAGCTTATATAAGTACAAAATATTTTAAATAATATAGCATCATTCAAACATAATTCTATATAAGTTTGTGTTAATCTGAAGTATATAGAAGAAGCAATCAAAGTATTTATTGATATATGCAGTAACGACATATTTGGAAATGACAAAAATGTACAAATACTTGTATACCAAGGCAATGCCATGTATTCAATGCAATATGTAATATAATGTGCTTTTCTGTGCAAAACACTTATAAGATTTACTGATTCAATTTAAATTATCAATTGAGTTTATCATTATCAGCATAATTTCAAGAGGATGTCGAGCTGATTTTTTCACAATAATTGCATATAACTTACAGTTCATAAGAAAAATATTTTTAACAACATGTATTCTCATTCAAACACAATTCTATAAGTGTTTTGTGTTAATCTGAAGTATAGAGAGGTTAATTCCCAATATACGGTACGCTCCTTGTCCGCCATCTTGTTTTTGGCAACTATTGGCGAAACACGATTCCGCGAAGCACACGCCAAGTACCTAAGCCTAACACGCAGACCGTTAACGGTGGACACCGACCGTTTGCCATCGCAACATCGGAAAACGTGACGCCGACGATGTTCCGATGGCGAGCGGTCAATGTATCTTCGTGCTAGACCTAGAAACTGAGCGTGAATTCTATGGAGTCGTGCTCCGAAAATAGTCACCAAAAACAAGAAAATATCACAAAACAACAATTAATTACAAAAATTTTAGCAAGACAAAAAGCACTTTCATAAAATCAACAAAGGCATAAACACTTACTTTTTAATTCTCTCCTTTTGCAGCCTTTTAATTCTCTCCTTTTGCAACCTTTTAATTATCTCCTTTTGCAGAAATTACAAAAATTTAAATACTATAAAATTAAACAAATAAAAATTTTGAAATAAATACGATTGAAGATACGCAGAACTGTACCACACCACAGATTGAAACAGTTTGAAATGTAGATGAAAGTTTTGAAATTAAAACTTACTTCCTATAACTTTGAATATAATTGGATGAACAGATGAAAGTTTTGAAATTCAAACTAATTGGATGAAACAATGAAAGTTTTGAAATTCAAACTAATTGGATGAAACAATGAAAGTTTTGAAATTCAAACTTACTTCCTACAACTTTGAATATAATTGGATGAAACAAGAATTACATCATCATGACATCACATCGCAAATTACGAGGTTACCATATTTTAACGGGAGAGAAAGGGTGAAGTTGCCAAGGAGAAAATAAATATCGCCCGAGAAATGGCGCCAAAAAAATCACCAAAATAGAGCGTACCGTTAACTGGGATAGAGCCGTGTACATATATTTGTATAGCAAGACAATACAGTGTATTATTATTCAATGCAATACATAATTTACTTTCCTGTGCAAAACACTGTTAAGATTTTCTGATTCAATTTAAATTATCAATTCAATTGGAACTACTTTGATATACACCCCCAAATCGGAAATTTGGCGACTTTTTTTCTTGCCAAGCAAAGTATTTGTTTTTGGCGCCTCTTTTTTTACGCCAAGATAATACAATGAATACATAAAAAATGAATAAATAATACAATGAATACATAAAAAATACAAATAAATGTCACTGAATAACAGATTATACACAATTTAGAAAACCGGAAAGCTGAAAAAACCTAAATTGGCAACACCAAAATAAGAAACAGCAACCCTAAATAGTCCATAGGGAGTGCCAGATTTGGCGCGTAATTTTTGGGGGTGTATATCAAAGTTGTACCATTCAATTAACCATCAGCATAATTTGAAGAGGAAGTCGAGTTGATTTTTTCACAACAATAGTTGCATATAACTTTCAGATCATATAAAAAAAACCAGATTTAGCACCCAATTTCAAATTCACAGCTTTTTTTTTAAGGAAGTCTGGATAAACTGTATTGCAAAACAATTTTGAAATGTGCTTTTCATAAATAAATATATCTTTTTTCCATACAAACAAATATTAGTTTTATCACCTATTTTTAATTTCATTGTATCTGATAATCGCGAATTTCAATCGGTTTCATTTGGTAAATTTGATTCAATCACAGATACATTGAGGGGCTTCCTTTACATTTCTTGTTATCAATACCAAGAGAATGGGATTTCCTTTTATTAAAAGACTCTTTCAAAACGAATTAAAAAGCAGGTAAGCAATAAATAAATTCTGTAGTCTTGAAAAGCACGGTTTTGCTTTCAAAATGATTATAATAACAAGTACGAAATTCATTCAAAATGAAGAACGAAAGCAGTAAAACTATAAACAAACAAGGATTTAACCGTTACAGTTTTAAATAAGTTTCCAACTTTTTATTTCATTGAAAAAATTAAACGGCTTGGCTACTCGCACATGAAATAAGTTTGATGTAAACACAGGAAGCGGGCGTGGCACCTCATATCGCGTTAGACAAAATAACTCAATATCTCGCTAAATACATGTCGGATTGTTTTGAAATTTTCAGATTAATAAGTCAAAGGTTTAAAGATCGATATTCACTAAAAATTAGAAAATCGATATTTTCATCATATTTCGAAATTTTTGAGGTACCAAGTCCCCTTAAGTGTTTAGTTAATCTCTCAAAGTTGAATGCCGAGTTTTGAAATGCTTGAGAGTGAAGCAACTGTATAAATAATTCTAAATAAATGAATTTAAAGGAAAACAACGAAGCAATTACTCTAAACTTAAACGTTCGTGGCGTTGTCAACAGGAGCTCTTACAGCTCAAGTGCATTCTACTTTTAGCACTGGCAAAGGCAGGAAATGATTGTGATTATTTTAGAATAACTGGTGAATGGAACTTTGCAAATGTTATCATTTTCCTATTTATTTTGCTGCAGCCCGAACTTTGAATTGATGTGTATGGCATATTATTTCATCAAGCATTTAAAGCTCTTTAAGAATTATTGATTAAATATTTATTTTTTTAATGGATGAAGTGTTCTTCTCCGTCGCTAAACTGGTGGCCTTTGGACTTCGAATACGCGAACTTCAATCTGTTTACATCAGTAAATTACTTCACCGAAAGAACTTTTTGCAGCCGTAGGATTTATTAGTAGTGCTTGCCACATCTTGTGTAAAAAGAATTTTGCTTATTTATATATTTTATGAGATTTATAATGTCGCAAGAAGAAAGAGAAACATTTTGTAAATGTTATACTTTTCCTATTTCATTTTGTGTCATTTTTCCTATTTTATTTGTGTGTTTTTTTCCATCGCTAAACGTATATAAATCGATGAATAATTCTTTGTATTGCTGAAATGCAAAAAGAAAAAAAAATATTGTTACGGATTTTCCCTTCAGGTTTGTTTATCTGTATAGTGGGGTGTATGGGGTAGAAGATGAACACACAATGATCAGTCCTTTAGTAGAAGACACAACACAGACGACGTTTATTTACAGGGCAGCACAAATACGACAAATATTTACAACAACTATATGCAGGCGACAACTAAAAAACAGGATAGTGCACTGCAGTACTCTACTGCAGACAGTAGTCCAAGTACAATATATCTATATATACACACACACAAGTACAGAAGTAGTATGGTGTGAGTACACAGTGAAGAGTCCTTTAGTAGAAGAACACCGATGACGTTTATTTTTTTTATAGCGTGAAGACAGGGCAGCGAAAAGGTAACATATATTTACTCTACAGTGACGACAACTTTTACAGCTGAGACGAGCACAACTATGACAGTAATTCACAAGTAGTAACAATGTCCATAGTACTGGCGACAGTACTTGACGCTTCTTCCTCAATAAACAACAAGGCACACAGCTCAGTTGGACATTTGTTTGGTTCTGCCGCTGCTTCGCTATCCTCTGGGAGTTGTTTATAGTCGTTTCTGAATAACTGCCGTCCTTTTATAGTTCCCGGAAGGAGGGGCTCGAAATCCCTGGACCAATCAGTGCGTATCTGGACGTACCTTGGTTCCTAATAGATGGATCTTGGAAATTCTCGGTGTTTCCGGTATTATGCATTTTGTCGCCAAAGTCAACAAGTCGCCAAACGACCACCAAGTTTTTCACCAATCTCTGGGATCTCTACTGACAATCGGACACCGGTCAATACAAATGACTGTAAATGAGTCTTTCACACGTTGACGTTATTAGCGCGGGAAAGCCAAATTATAGGTTTGTAGCAATATGAAGCAGGATATTACAATTTGCAAAATCCGTGCTGTTTTTGACAGTGGCTCTTTGCAGTCTTTTGGGCGAACAATTGGCGAATTATTAAAATGAAATCTGTTAAATTTATGAATAGAAACGATTAATTCGTGCGACATAAAGCTCTGACTTGAATATAAAAATGCAATTTCCGATGCGTTTGTTTCAAAATGATGTGTTTTCTCTAAATTCTAGTGAAAAAGAAGGAGTATTAAAGCTGCTTATTTGTTGCATTATTTTATTTCAAGCTATTGAAGAATTATCCATTTCGTAGCCAAATAATCGTCAATTTTGTCACCAAGATCTGTGATCATTGCTAAGAGCATCGAGTACAGAGTACTTTTTTGCAGGTGATAGGACCAACAATGCTGGCAAGCAGCATCACGGATTCATAACAATACGATAGGCTGCAAATTTGTGGATTAACGTTATTTTGTTACGTATAAATGAAACTTCATGCGCTATGAGAGCAACATTGCCATAGGTTGTGTTAGATAAATTCTATTAAGTTAAATAAATTCTGTTAAGTTAAAAAAAATTCTGTAAACGCACACTTAAATTATATACACTGTTGCCACACAAAACTAAATTAAAACTAGTTCTGTGGATAAATATATACATAGGTGGAGCCACTTGACAGCTTCTACGTTACAAACTGAAGTTTCGAATCTGCTTTTTATCACCACTTCGGAACAATTCTAGATCATTTGTATCATGCGAAATCCTAATGTTGATACAAAGCCAGCAAAGGAGCGTGAATTTAATTTGAACTCATTATTTGATTTATACATAAAATTCATATAATATGCACTTTATTTTACAAATCTATCTGTAAAAGGAAAGTTCAAAAAATAATTTTTAAACTGTAAGAAGAGATTAAAATACCTTAACATTTATTTTAATGTATCCGAAGAAATTTTTTCGGGTATTTTTGCTTCTTTTTTTTGTACTTCCATTATAAAAAATGTCACATCATTCCATATTGTTTGTCAATTTATTGTCAATATTGTATTATTGTCAATATACTAAAGGAATATAATTTGAAAAAACACATATTTTTTAATTAATAGTATGTAACCTTAATTGGAAAGAGAGACCTAAAAATTTCAAGTATTATTTATTAAATTATGAACAGATTCAAAAATATTGTGTTAATTATTGACTCGTTATTACTGTCGAGTTCTGTTAGATAAATCAATTTTTTTTTATTTTGTTCTTATTTGCGTCATTGTTTTTTCGTCTCGGCCAAAGTATCTATCTTAGATATCTAATATAACAGATATCTCAGATATCAGTTAACAAAATTGTATGATTTCAAAAGACATCGAATACACTTCGATAAAAAAAATAAATGTCTTAATTCCTAAGTATCTGTCTTAGATATCTAATTTAACAGATATCTTAGGCACCAGTTAACAAAATTTCATGAATTAAAAAAAAAAAAACTTAAAATACATTGACTAGTAACTGATAAAAATAAAAAGACAATAAATTTCAAGTATATATATGTTCTTTTTTTACGTTTTACATTAATTTTGCCGTACTTTACATTTATTAGTCATTTTTTCAAATAAATAGGAAATAAAGATATTTAGAAAGAAAAGACATAATAGCATATTTTGATTTTTTTTTAAATAAAACTATCTGTTTACAGTTTTACTAAGTACTTTTCCTGTTTTCTGTTGGAAAATCTTCTATTTGAATTTGTTTTGCTATTTAAACGTTTGATGTCTTATTCTTATATTTTATTAAGCCAAAAGGTTACAAAACAACTCCGAAGATAAAAAGAAAATATTATCTAGAAGAATTATTTTTGCTATTTGAAAAAGACTTTTTCCTCTTGTTGGAATGTTTCTTATCTCTGTTACGCTCAATATTTCAACTGCCAAAACTTTTCTAATCTTGAAATTATTGTTTTCTTTCTTGTATCTGTCATATTTTTTATTGTATGGTGTGTTTTCTCATTTCTTATATTCTTTCGTAACCATTTATTTATTTCTTAAATAATAATGGAATTTTGGCAAACTGAAAGAATAATTACTTAATTCAACATTTAATATGAAACTTACATTCAGTTTAATACAATTGATAGATAAAATATCAAAATATATCGATAAAACATGAAATTGCACAATGTTTTTAACATCCCTCAAGCATAAAACTGATCCTTATGGGGATATCTATTTTTTTGTTAGCAAATACAGTATAGAACAAATAGAACAATAGAATAAAAATTAGTACAACAGCATAGATAATAGCCTATATGGAGGGGAACAGAGAATAGGTAGATAACATATAATGGCATAGATAGTAGCCAGTATCAGGATGAACAGAGAGTTGGTAGATCACATACAGGTGAGACCACTGGCATAGATAGGAGCCTCTATCAGGGTGGACAGAGAGTATATAGATCGCATAAAGGTTGGTGCAATATCATAGATAGTCGCCACTGTTAGGGTGAACAGAGAGTAGGTTGACCACATAAAGGTTAGTGCAACATCATAAACAAGACCCTAAATTTCAAGACAAGAGAGTAATAGATTAGAGAGTAGAGTAGTAGTAGATTAGTATATTAGACAGTAGAGAAATAGTAGATTAGTAGATCAGAGAGTAGGTAGACCACATAGTAAACCACAGAGTGGAGTAGGTAGTAGGTAAACAACATTAAGGTTAGTGAAAAAGCACAGACAAGAGCCTCTAAGAGGGTAGTAGATTAGTATATTAGACAGTAGAGAAGTAGTAGATTAGTAGATCAGATAAAGGTTAGTGCAACAGCATAGATAGTATCCTCTTTGAGAGGAACAGAAAGAAGGTAGATCATATATATGTGTGAGCAGTGGCATAGATAGTAGATCTGTCAGAGTGGAAAGAGAGTAGGTAGACCAAATAAAGGTTATGCAACTGTAGTAGCTCTATCAGGGTGAACAGAAAGAAAGTAGATTGAATATAGATTAGTGCAACAGCAAGATCGTAGAATTATCTATGCTAAGAAAATCTACTTCGAAGCAGAGAAGTATCGGCAGAATGAATACCCACAATAAGATAGATTTCGACGAGATGAGTTACAAAGTAATTAGAGAGCTGCAAGAGAATTCGAGTCGGTATTTAAGACTTCTGCTATGAGGTATGCACAGCGTAAGCTTCTGAATAACGTTTTTATATTTGCTACTGAGCAACATTAACACACAGGAGGTTCAAAGAAATATAAAAGACAATTATGAGAAAAAAATTCTCCTTGTTTGTTTGTAATTTCATTGTTATTTTTACCTTTTTGTTTAAATATTAATATTTTGTATCAATATAAATTTCATACGATCCTATTTATAACATAATATCTTTGTATATGTATATATATATATATATATATATATATATATATATATATAT
>JAPMOQ010034430.1:31870-47645 GCA_026543055.1 Argiope trifasciata
ACTTAAATATATATATATATGCATTCTGTAGATTTCAAGTTCATGATAAGTAAGAAGTTAAAAAATTAAACAGAAACAGATGACACAAAATCTAACAATATTTTAGAATGTGCTGCAACTTCATGTACATTTCATTCATGTAATCAATTCATACATTTATCTGAAAATAAAACATCGCATCTTAGATAAACCATTTTGTGCATGCATCCAAGCGATCAACTTCATTTAGAATTTAATGCACAAGAGGAATTTGCTATTAGAACCCATAAAGTAATGGCATTCTTTTATTCTTTCTTGAGTGAAGCTAGAAAGTGCGTCTAGAGATTCGGGACGCACTTAAGGAGCCGTTCTTTCTGAGAAAGAATTAATGAAAGAGTTCTATTGTTGTACAACGGCATCCCTGGTGCGTAGAAAGAATTCCTCATGGGAAAAAAAGAGCTCTGCAACTATTCTTTGCAACTGAATAGAAACAACAAGGACTAATAGTGGAATCCTGTTTGTAAAGGAATTGAAGATGTGATTGAATTAACGCAACAGATAACTAGAATTAAGGTATCTGACAACATTGAAAACACCGTTTATCGATCCCAGTGGCGAATTTTTTTAATTGTTTTTTCTTGTAGTTCAGACTTTACTCTTTCCAAAACAGTTCATCTTTACTAAGAAAAAGAAGGCCTCCCAAGTATTACATTCTCAAGGCATCTGCATAAACATTTCAGTTTTAAAGGATATGCGTAAGGAAATGAACCGAAAGTTTTATTTTAGGTGGAATACGCTTTCATTTATAGGTGTTTTGAGAAAAATTAAATTGAGAATTCAGGGGAAAATAGCATACATAACTTTTTCTAACTTGCATACATAACATTTTAACCCATCAGTTCATTCCATCACAAAATGTTTCTTAGCTTTTGGTTCATTTCATTCATCATTGTATTCTCTAACTTGTGTGCAAAGAAAAATTGGATTTCTGCTTTACTATTTTTTGCAGAGCATTAACCGTATTGGTTAAATTTCATTAGAACTTACTATACGTTTTCCCATTTCTCAAGATATATTAGATTTTCAAATTATTGTTTTTTTACTTATGGTATTTTGTATTGCAATTGACAATACATCTAAAACCATAGTTTTAAATAGATAAAAAAAATTTCCAAAAAAATTTCCTTCCAAAGTAGTCGAATACCTTAAAGAAATTAAGCACATCCGAGATCAAAACTAAACAGTGATGAAAAAACAATAAAAATGTAATAAAATTATTTCGAGCAGTACATCACTCTTACTTTACACTATTCAGTTTTAATGGTTGCACATCATTTATAATATCACGATATGTGATAAGTGAATGAAATGCATGAATGAAAGTCCGCCCTGAAAAAAGGGTTATGTCGCATGAATAGATAACTCGTACCCTCGGCTAAAGGACACTACTGAAACAAGAGATCTTCCCTCGGCTTGAAATCAATGCCTTTATCACGTTGCTTGTCTGTGACAAATGCCATAAGGAACAACAGCATATCTGAACGACCAGGGGGGATGGAAGAGAAATTTTTACATTCTAATAACGTGTTCCTTTTCATGACTCATATGAATCACCATAATGACCGATTTGACAGAAATGAAGGGAGAGGTCATTTTAAAAGGAAGTCGTTCAATAATGCATTTCTTTTCGTCGCCAGTCATAAACACAGGATAAATAAAAACAAATGAAATCTGATATGCGATTTTGTTTTCATTGTTTTTATTTAAGTTTTAACTTCATATTTTTCAAATTTAATTCAATGAAAGTAATACGAAATTATTGATTAGTCAATTTTATATAGTGTTTGTTGTCCGAATCCCTCCGGTTAAGAAGCCGAGACCCACGGAATTAAAGGGAAATTGGTTTTATCATTTGTATGCAACTTCATGCAGTGAAGGAGTTCTTTATGTGCCTTCGCTTCGGTCAATGAGTTTCGGTTTTTTCATTTTGCTTCCTTCTATTATGGATTCGATATTTTTTTTAAATACAATAAAAGCAAAAAATACAAAATCACATCACATAATTCCAAGAAATTATTTCGTATTGAATCCCTTTTTAAGAGAACCACAACACAAACCGCTTCTTTGAAGGAAAAAAGAATGCTGAAATGACTTCGAAACATAAAAAGTATCAACAGGAAGTTTCAAAATGTATCAATGAAAATTTAGGAAGCTTGTTTTCTGAGAATAAATAAAATACTTATAGAAGGAATAAGTGTGAAAAAGGATATTTGTAGAATCGCTACTCTAAAAGTTATTTCCAGGGTCAGTGACAAAAATTTTTAAGAGAGATTCTTTTATTTCCACGTGATTCAAATGGACGAACGAAGAATTAAATGTCAACCAAGCATATTGCGTGACGTCAGCAGTGACGTTACTCTTCATTCAAACGAATCCGTGTCCTGTGCGTTTGATGATGATGTCGCATCCGTGTTTCCATGGAAAGGGGGTGCAGTAGCTTTTGAGGGTAGAGAACCCTGAGCATCCTAGGCCAGAAGTCTGACTTCTAGTTCATATGACACGCACATTCGCTTGCCCTTTGTACAGGGGGGATCATTCACGCATCTCAATTCACATATAGATAGTGTTAGAAATTCTAGATACTTAGCTTTAAACAACAATTAATACTTAAATCAAAGACAGATTTTCAGTTCTAACAAATCATATTAATATAGTTTGTCAAAAAAAATTTATTTGGTTTTTTTAAATGTTTGATTTATATATTATTAGATTTAAATTTTCTGTCTATTATATACCATTAAGTTTCTGTTCGTAAAAGTATGCTATGCTATGCTATTCATTTCTTGCTATTTAAAAAGCATTTACTTTTAAATTTTTAATCGCTCAATCAGTTTTAATAGTACAATCGTTGTTATTAAAATAATAGCAGTGATAAAAAGTTATGTCGTTAACGTTGTTAGTATACTACTATGTTTTAAGTAATGTAGTGTATAGTATAATTTTAAATAGTAGAAATAAAAAACAACAATAGTAGTTATTTTTAATAGCCTGGCGGATAAAACTTGGGGGGAAGAACTATGATGCCCGGGACTCGAGCCTGCGACGCTCAGATCAAAGGGAAGCTAAGCTAAGACATATTCACTGTCTATTTAATACAAGAACAGCTGTTTGATAGTAGATCAGGGAAAAAATGATTTTTTTATATAATCATTAAACGAGCTTTATTGGAGACTAAATAATAGGAAATGGAAAATATAAAAAATATTTAAATTGCACTTTTCCAGCCTTGTATAATTATATATGAAATACTTTTTATTAAAACTCTGTTAGTTAAGGAGAAAAATGTTCAAAACTTATTATTCTGAAAAGAAAATTAAGACGTGGTGAATATTAAAAGGAAGAAAGTTTTAAAATATGAATTAAAAATTAAAATATAATATAGCCGCAGTTTTGCTTATTATTTTTAGATCGGTGATCCCGCGTTTTCGTCACCCAATTTTTCACCAAAATGTAGCGTACCTTTTTGCACATTATTAAAAGCCTCGTTTAAAAATGTCTTTATTAATTATTTCTAAGAATGATCTTCTTAAAACTGTGAAATAGGATATTTTGTTGATATTTTTGCTTATAGGTCAATAAAAACTCTTGCTGGCATCAATGGACTGAAAAATTATCCTTCGTAAGTCTCTTCATTAGAGATGTTTCAAAAGAAAGAATCTTTCAAACTCCAAATTCCACTTTTTGATTTAAAAAAAAAATGTCTTTCTATTTTGTCTAACATTTACCTGAGGAATGCATTTTTCAAGAGTTTCGCTGGAAGGCGAGTCTTTTTCCACCAACAGTTCAGCCGCATTGAAAAATGCAACAGAAAATTTCGTTCTATTTCCCTAGAATGCCTATCCCTCCGTACAAACGTATTCTTCTTTTTTCTTTTTTGGCTTTATTTTGGAATTCAGAAACAGAAAAATTTACATTTTTCCATCCGAATTCTTCAAGACTCCAGCCATTTTTATCTTCTTCACATCGTCTGACATTCTGGTCGACAATGCTGAGTAATAACTATTTATTTTGATATCTTTTAGATGAAAAGAATCATTTGTCGTAAATTATGAAAGATTAGGTTATTTTGCTACAATTTTCCTTAGAAAATCGCTTTTTTAAATTTGAATTTCTTTTAACAATTTAAGAACTAAATATGTTTTATATAAAATAGTTCTTGTAGGAAAATAAAAGAAATTCGAGTTTAAAAAAGTATATTACTATTATTTTTACTTGAATTTTTTAACCATTGGAGAGCTAAAATTGTTTTACATAAAATGTCCTTCATGAAATAACCGAAATAACTGGGGAAAAAATCACAAGAAATACAATAGAAAAAAATTCTGAAATTTAGTTTTATATGTATGATAACTTTAAAACACAAAATGCACTAAACAAGATTAATGAATTAGCAATGCTCTTTGTCATAAAAATTTTATTATTTTTATTCTCTGAAATTATTTTTTTATTATTTCCAAAAGTATAAATAAATGAAACTGCTTTCTTTAATATAAATAAGAAAGATATTTCAATAGTAAGCGTTCAATGTCGCATAGTAAAGAAATGGCCTATTCCTTAGATATTTGTACATGCATTGAAAACCATCAAATATTAAGATCTTGGAAAATCCAAAAAATTCACCGAGGAAGTCTAAAGCGAAGCGAAATTTAAAGTATTAGGGTGGCACAAAAGTTTCTTTCTTATCGCTATATAAATAGTCTTCACTATTTTGTGCAAAAATTATCTATTAGGAGTCTATGTCACCGAATTTCAATCATCCCAGATCAGGTATCCATTAAAAAAGTGCATCAGTCAGTTAAATTTCCTCCCGTCATGCTTATTGGGTAAGCTCATACTCTTCGTTTCAAATCGGAAACTGTATTTTTGAATGCTTCAGTAAATTTAATAGTATGCGGGTGTCAAAAATGATCTTCTCTGGCTCCATTGGAAGGCTGCCAAAGCTGAAGAAAAAAATAATTAGAGTTATTGAACTGATGAGATGACATATTTCATGACTCGTCAGAGAAGAGTTCTTACGGTTTTATTGGGGTGTTTTGCCGTATTTTGCATAGTATAATTACTACTTCTTTCCCTTCTTAAAAAATTCCTTTCCTGACCAGCGCTTTAAATCCATCAGCGAAATAAAAGCGCCCCTCAAGGAGTATTTTATGTTCAAAACACAAAAGTTTCAGAAAGAAAGTACAATGAGGTTTCCTGAGAGACGGAAGGAGTCAGTAGGGCAAAAGAGTTCTTGCATAACAAACGTTTGAGAAATTGAAAATTTTACACTCAATAATTTTCGATTTCTAAATAATCACTAAAATATGTTTTAATCGTATGTGGATGTTTATTAATGGTCTGAATAGTCTGGATTATAGGACGCTGTGTTCGTATCCTTTAGGTAGTGATATCGAGTCACTCTGGCTGACGACTCTCCATGCATAAGGTTGCTGGTGCAGATATAAATATTTCTTAGCTACAAAATCCATCAAGTAGAAATAATACCACAGAGGGTTCTAGTTCCCAGTTGATCGTTCTCTGATTCAAGTCTATATTACGATCTGTGGGTGAATGAATGACTTCATCCAAGTTAAAAGAAACCATCTGGATCTAAATTACGATCTGTGGATGAATGAATGACCTCATCCAAGTTAAAAGAAACCATCTGGATCTAAATTACGATCTGTGGAAGAGTGAACGACCTCATCCAAGTTAAAAGAAACCATCTGGATCTAAATTACGATCTGTGGAAGAGTGAATTACCTCATCCAAGTTAAAAGAAACCATCTGGATCTAAGTTACGATCTGTGGAAGAGTGAATGACGTCAGCCACATTAAAAGAGTTGTAGCACGCGAGTAGCTAAGTCCTACTCTTGGTCCTAGACGCTACTGAAACAAGAGACACTAAAAATCTCAACAAAAATCACTGATTTTGCCATCGTGGCTTAGCTATGACAAGAAACAGCAACAACATGTTGATTATTGAAATGGCAAAGTATAATTTATTGCTTCAAAAATCAAGCTCACGTGTACTCTAAATATTCACATCAAATGTTTAAAATGAAAAGTCGCTCTGTTTTGAGTGAAGAATACATGGAGTGTAGGATAGAATGCTGTATGCCTTCTGTATGTGTACAAATCAGAAGATCAATGAAAAAACTGTTGTTGTGGCAGGTGTGTATTGTAACCGCAGACGGAGGTGACAGGTGTTGATTTTCAGTGAATAATGCTTTCAAAACATGAGAAAGAAATAAAAACATTCTGCAATCATAATGATAAAAAAATATGTTTACACCTTAGTGATATTTTTCTCAATTTTTCTGTCACAAGAGTATTCTCATTTTTGTGACAAATCAATTTATAATCAGTTTGAAGAACTGATATTATCATAGTTCTTAGTATAGTTTTGTAAATTTAAGGTATCCAACTACGTTCGGAAGAAAAATTTTGAAAAATTGGATTTTTCAAAGACTTTTTATGATTTTTAGATGTATTGTCAATTAGAAATACTATAAATAATATATATATATATATATATATATATATATATTTGGAAATATAATATATTTTGAGAAATAAAAAATGTGTAGTAAATTTTGAAGGAATGTAGCCAAAACGATTAACAATCTACACAGAATTGTGATGCAGATATCTTATTTTTCTTTGCATAGAAGTTATAGAATATAGTGACGAAGGAAATGAACCAACATCTAAGAACAATCATGAGATGCAAAGAAGTGATGGAGAAAAATATACGTATATATCCATTTTCCCATTAAATCAGAACTTAATTTTTCTGAAAACACCTCTAAATGACAAAGTATTTCATGAAAAATAAAACTTTTGGTTCATTTCATTGTCCCTGTTATTTAAAATAGTAGCTTACATTTTGTGTCAATGCCTCTATTAGTTTTTGAAATATATTTGTAAATGGTGGAGAATTTTTATGAAAATTAAAGTTTTGAGAAAGCTAAAATTAAAGACACATTTTAGCTGAATAATCTGTGACCCTGGATGGTAGGTGAGGCCCTCCTTTTTCTAGAAAAGATAAACTGCTTTGGAGAGAAGAAAGTCTGAACTACAAAATATAACAATGATAATAAAATCACCTAGGTGGTCGATAAGCAGTGTTTTTAACCTAGTCGGATATTGTAACTATTAATCTGTTGGAATAATGGTAAATGTTAAAAAGCTTCTGTGAAAAACTGGTTAAAAAGTAAAGATAATGTTTTATTAAACAAAAAAAAATCAGATTGGGTTTTTCTTTTATTTACTGGATTAAATGACGTCTTACAAAATTTTACAACGCTTTTTGTCGATTAACTACATTTTTACTATTCTACATATTTTCTTCTGCTCAGTGAAATCAGTCATTATTAAATTATGAAACTGAAGTTTTTATTCATTTTTAGATTAGTACTTTGGTTGAATTAAGATTAGTATTTACTTCTAATACTGTTTTCTCTTTGCATTTCTATTAGTTATCCAGGAGTATCTTTTTCTACAAAAAAATCAGGCAATATATTTATTATTAAATTCCATTCTAAATAGGTACTTTGATTTTATACTACAAATCTTCTGGATTTAATTATTATTTTCATTTTCAGAAAATTGCAATAAAAGTTTCAAGGATTTCACATTTAATTTAATTTTTAGAAACAATTTCTGCATAATACAATGACATACATTTAAAAAATACAAAAAAAGATAATTAAATGATTTGTGTATAATTTTATTTTATTTAATTTTAAAGTTAACATAATCGAATAATCCCTATTTTATTCTCAAATTAGAATCAAATCTTTTGATTGAAATCGCATCTGAGTTAAAGCATTTTATTTTCCTGTGGACGAAACCTTTAATATGTTTGAAAGCATATTAAGAAAACAGTTTTTTTTTTCACTTCAAATACGGTGTCATGCATTTCAAACAAAAATTATTGTAACATATTATATTAAGAAGATATATGGAACTAACAAATTACATTCTCAGAAGCATTTGCCATTTTTTTTTCTCATAAAATTATTTGCAATTTGTCTTATCTTTAAACTAAAAATGGTGGAGAACCATTTATTATTTCTGTATTCCACATTTTTATTTTTTTCTATAATCAGATGTTTGAACTTATGATTTTAATAAACATGTCATTTATTTTTAAAGTTAACATATTCAAATGATCCTTATTTTTTTTTCTCAAATTAGAATTAAAACTTTAGAATAAAATCGCATCTGAGGTCAAGCATTTTATATTCTTTTAAATGAAATCTTGAAACATTTTAAGAGAACATTTTTCTCACTTCAAATACGACGTCAAGCATTTCAAACGAAAAACACTGTAACATATTATATTAAAAAGGTGTATGGAGCTAACAAACTAAATTCTCAGAATCATTTGACATGTTTTTTTCTGATAATTTTCTTTACAATTCGCTTTATCTTTAAACTAGATTTACATATAACCTTATTTCCTTTATTTTTAAAGTTAACATAATCAATCGAATAATCCCCGTTTTTTCTCAAATTAGAATTAAATCTTTAGATTAAAATCACATCTGAGATCAGGTATTTTATATTCTTTTGGACGAAATCTTTAACATGTTTAAAAACCTATTAAGAAAACATTTCAAATACGGTCCCATACATTTCAAAGGAAAAACATTTCAACATATTATATTAAAAAGATGTATGGAACTAATAAGCTAAATTCTCGGAAGCATTTGCCCTTTTTTTCCTGATAAAATTCTTTACAATTTGTCTCATCTTTAGACTAGAAATGGTGGAAAATCATATTTTATTTCTTTCTGTAATCAAATACTTGAACTTACGATTTTAATAAACGAAGTCTGAAATTAAAAATAGACTTTCAGTTCTTTCACTCGTATTAAATTCCTTCTGTCTTCAATTTCCACCTGAACCAAAATCAAAGCATCCCGAAGAGATGAGGATAAAAGCAATTCAACTCAGGATTTCATTCGCCGGCGAAGTGTAAGTGTACGCGCATGCGTCGTGCCGCTTTTCAACTACCCGGCTCAGACGGCCAGCAATCGTCCAACAGAAGCCAGTTCATATTTGTGTTGTGAGACGAGCAACGTGGAACCGAACCTCTCTCGCCCCAAAGACCATGCGGTCGAGGAAAAAAGACGACCAGATTTGGTCTAAAAGACCCCTCCATCTGTGCCCAGACTTCTGAAGCACGAGACTGGAACGCCGAAGGACTCGTTTTCGATCGAGAATCTTTTGTTTATGGTGTGGTGGTGTTGATTCCATAACAGGATAATACAAGAGAACAGCTGTTTTTTTCAGTGTGGAATAAAAAAACAAACGCAGACGATTTTCGATCATCGAAGTGCGGAGAGTTTAGTTGTAACAAGCAAACGATAACTTGAAGTGTGTAAGCAAAAGCGGTCGATAATTTCTTTCATAAACAGATGGTGAGAGTGTTTATATAGCACGTGCTTTCTAAATGCTTTGAATGAATTACGCAACAGTGGCAGGGGTGGTGTCGAGCCCTGAATGCGCATCTTCGATTATTTTCTTCTGGTGATTTAGATTCTGTCAAGTGGTTGAAATCGTGTAAATCACCTGCCTTCATTGTTTGTTTGTGAAACTAGGATTTATTCACCGTTTTTAGTTTCAACAGAAAATACATTTATTACAAAACAAATTATGATATCATTCTGAACACATCTGATTATTTATTAGCGACAGTGAATGTGCTTTACGTTCGAAAATAAAATCACATATTAAATCTTTAAAATAATACTTCTAATGAAGAAAATACAACAAAATGATGAAAGAAAATTTATAAAAGCGTATCGAAATAAAATACTGGAATAATAAATGATTTTGCATTGTTGCTTGAAACCGTAGGGGAAAATTGGAGTGTAATTATAATAAAAATTAATAAGTAATTTTATTTTATTGATATTTAATTATTCAATTATAAATTTTATTTAAAAAATCGTTTTGAGACTCTGCAGGATTTAAGCATTCACATAAGCGTGAATGATAGTTAACACGTCAAGTGTTCCAGAGCTTGTGATGTAATTTTAACATTCTGAAAACAAGCCACACAAGATTTAACTCTATTCTTAATTAGATCTTAGTTTTATAACTTTTAACTTAGTGTTTTTAGTGGCCTGTGAATATCCATAAACTAACTGAGCTTATCCTATACTGTAGTGTAATAGTTAAGAAGTCCATTTAATAACGCTGTTAATACGATGGCTTATAGAAAATTTATCACCTGAAGTTTGTAGCAAAGTCATTTAGCGGAAAAGTCCGTATTTACATACATCTTCCCGCCATGCATACTTATCAGAATATTTATTATTAGATATTAGATTGTAGTTGATAAATAGATTTGCACTTATATATTAGCAACGTTCATTTCAACGCTCATCTTAAACAAGAAGCATATAGTTAATGCTATAGACTATTAAAATAAGAAAAATATTTGCCATGGAATTTTTACTTGTTTATGAAATTTATAAATTTCATTTTTAGAGTTTGTTGTCGGAATTAAATCCAATTATCATCTGATTTACAACTTAGGACAATAATTTATGCTTATGTAAATGTATTAAAAGTATTTAGTTGATTATTGTTTAAACGGATATGTATTAGGTAATTATTCAAACATCAGAATAGTTTAAGCAACTTCTTGCAGGAAAGATTATTCGAATTGGATAAAGCGTGTTGTGCATTCGACTTTTCTACAGAAGTATCGACTACAAATCGTTTTATTATTGCATTTTTTGAATTAATCGTTGGTGTTTGTGAAAAATATTATCTTTTGATCAAGAAAGAACCAGAGTAAACTGATTTTATTTGGTATAAATGGATTTACAACCGAACAATTCTTTCGTGATTTTGTGTGACTTTTGTGATTTGATTCAATTGTGATTTCGTGGAATATTTCTGTCGAATTGTGAATACTGGAAATTAAAAAAAAAGGAATACACTGTGGAAATCCTGGCAGGAATATATTACATCTTGCAAAGGATTAAAAAAAAAATTGAATTTGAAGAATCAAAGGTAAACAAATTTAATCTTTTTAAACTCGTAAAGGAACTGCAAGATTTCATTGAGTTTCTCAACTAATTTAATTACCAGAAAGCGGGAATTTCTAATAAACTGTGTCATAGATGAATTTAAGAAATCAAAAATATTATTATTATACTCATCTAATTTTAAATATTTAAAGTATACATTTTACATTCAAAACTATAATTTATTAAAATTTTAGTTGATTATATCAAAATTAAATATTGATTTTTTTTAATATATTAGAATATTGAATAATTGATTCATTTTATTTGGCAAAATATTAGATTTATATTCTTATTATTAAATACATTTTAACTGTAGAAATTTTCAACTTTATAATTCATGTTACAACTTAATGCTTATGTCATTCATCAATATATAAAATATCTTCGAAATTATTAATTGATTATTTTTGAATCATATATTACAGAAATAAATCTTGAAATTAAGCGTTTGGAAGCGTTATTGTAGTAGGAAATTGCTTATATCTTATTGATTAAAATTCTTAAATTTTATAAGTTTTGATTAAATTAATTTTTTTTCCATTTAGACAGTTGAAATATTTTATAGAGCATATTTATATCTTCCCAGGAATATTCTGTAAATTTACTGAACATTGAGACTTGGAAACAAATATTTCGATTGAAAAAAAGACATTTTTAACTGTCTATTTTCAGTTATATTAGTCTATAATATTGACTAATGTATTATTTCTTTGAAGGAAGAAATTATTTCTTTAAAAGATTGATACCAGTCAGTGAAGTGATAATAGATGCCTGATATTAATAATAATCAGTTGAAACAAAAGATATTTGAAACTGTAATCTGGAAAGTGTTTTCGGAATTCGAGATTCACAGCTCAGGCTTACATGAAAACAGTTTAGAAAAGAGGTTTGATAACCGAACAGTTTATGTTTGTTATTTGAATTATTTATGATAGTAACTTCCTATTAAGTAAACGACTTTTGGCAATGCTTGAATTTGTGAGACTCGTTATATTTTACGATTCCATAATGCATAAATTTTGAACATGCCTATACTTATAATAAATTAGCATTAACAGTAATTATTGTTGCAGATATAACTTCGTGTAATGAATATGAAAGCAATAACAGAGAACTGACTCCATTTAATGACTATGAATGGTCATATCATATATTGATTTGCCACAAAAGTAAAATATATCTTTAAAGAAAGGATATTACTGTTACAACTTTTAAAATATTTACGACAACCGTTTTACAAGCATATCATCACACTGATGAAAATATAAAGTGACTATTTTTCAAATACAAACTTCGTAACTATAGAATAGACAACTGGAAACTATTTATGCATTGCAGCGTTGTGAAGACGCATATTTCTTTTTCTCAAATTCACGATTTTAAAAATTAAATGCTTTTTCCTCAAATTTAACAATATATAGAAAGCTTTTTAACCCGAGGATTTAAGAGCTTACAAAATACAAATATTTACTTCTAGCGTTTTAACATGAAAAATTAAAGTATTGATTGTTCCGCCCTAGCTTTATATTCACTATTCAGGTTTGGAAATAGTAACTTTGCAAAGCACAAAGCTATCTTGTATCTATTTACATACATTGCAAAGTACACGGCAGCATTTTGCATCTTAACGGAATAGAAAATTTTCCACGGTTTATCAAGATTATATCAACGGATTTTGTATTCCATTCTGTAGATTATACTCTTTTCCTGCTATATATTCTTTCAAGAACATTTGGAAATTACATATTTCTCCCTTTTACATACTTATTATGCTGTAGCAGTTGCATAGTTAACACTTTTGTGGTTGGCATAATTTAACTTAATAATGCTTTTCTTGTCAATCTAGACATACATTTATAAAATAGAGTTTATATCGCATATTTAGCTTAAGAACTTTAAGAGTTTTAAGAACTTTATCTTGCACATTTTAGTTTCAAGAAACCACTCAACTAAGTTCTCTAAAACTTTTGCGTTTGCATAGCGTGTCATTAAAGGGAACAAATTAGTGAAGAAAATAATAGATCATCCGCTTAAAGAGCAGAGGAAATTGTCAATTTTTCACTATGGAAGAACCACAACCAGGTCCAAGTAATATTCAAATTCCTGTTATAAAACAGGAGGTCAATACCTCTGAAGAAGAAAGTGGATCTATACCTTACGCTGACAGTCCAGATTCGCCACCAAAAGTCGAAATAAGGAAAGCCAGCATCGCCACCACGCAGCAGCTGCACGATGGCATTATTCTGTTGATTACCAGCGATAGCGAGAGCCAAAGATCGCCGAATGGCTCGATCGCCCAACACCCTCTCTCGGAATACTATCTGTTGCCGCTGCCACCAGACGCTCTGAGTGCCAACCGTCGATACTCCCTGCAGGACAAGAACCACCAGCACCACCCGGAGAGGAAGGCCTCCTGCCCGGACACCGAACTGATCCATCTGACCACCGAGCGGAGGGGCAGCTCGTGCAGCAGTCGCAGGTCGGAGCTGGACGTCAGCAAGGACCGCCTGACACCGACCTCCTTCTCCAGCAGGCGCTCCAGCAACGCCAGTGTCTGCTGCCACTCGTCGTCTCGCAGGTCCTCCAGCTGCAGCGTGGGCGGCGGCCACCACCACAAGAGGCGGCCGAGCAGCTGCAGCCGCCGCTCCAGCAACAGCAGCGTTAGCCACAGCAGGCGCAGCAGCACCGCCAGCCACCGCTCCAGCCCGAGCCACGGCAGCCGCCGCTCCAGCAACTGCAGCCGCCGATCCTCGCATTTCGACTCGGACGAGGAGTCCGCCATCCACCACCACCACCACCACTGCCACCGGGCCAGCATGGACCCCGAGCAGCGGGGCTCGGTGGACCTCCGCAGGGTCCTTCCCCCTCGCCCGCAGAAGGAGGAGATCGGCGAGCAGGAGGAGCTGGAGATGGGTGGCATCCCGCCCCGGCACCGCAGGATCATCATCATGATCATCGGGTCGGTCTCCATCTTCATCCTCGTCATGTCGGTGGTGCTCATCGCCGTCTCGCTCACCCTCTCGCCCACCATCGACGACCTAGGTGAGTCTCTCCTTCACTTTCTCTATTAACATTTCACATGCGTATAGATATTTGCATGTAAATGTATATATATATTTATATATATATATATATATATATATATATATATATATATATATATATGGGGTGTGGTGATGGCCAAGCGACAATAAGTCCAGATGATACTTTAGAATTTAATGGTTGACAATAAAATTAGATTAATGATGAACAAACGGTGATGACTCATTTACAGGATGGATGGATGACCAAGTTCGTCCATTAAATTCATCTTTTAAAAATACGTCGTCATTTCGTGTTCCATCTTTACATATACGTCTTCGGTTGTTTTAGAACATCGTAATCATGCCTCGTCCAGACAGGAACTGCCAGTTGCTCACGTTTTCTCCACTAGAGGGCTGCTTAGTGACGACAAGTGATAAACCTGGCACCATATATATATATATACATATGTTGCCATACAGAATTACCTCATATTTTTCTACTGAATGCAGAATTACTCATATTTTTCTACTGAATGCAGAATTACCTTTTATGTTTTTATTGCGACTATATGAGGGAAAATTCGAACTGGGACAGAGTGTAGAATCTCTAAAGAATTACCTTATACCTTTCTACAGAACAACCTTATATTTTTCTACTGAATGCAGAATTACCTTTTATGTTTTTATTGCGACTATATGAGGGAAAATTCAAAACATTATGTATTTTGTATGAATGGGGCAAAATACAGAATTTGTGCAGAATTACCTTTTATCTTTCTACAGAATACAGAATTACCTTTTATAATTTTATTGCGATTATATAAGGAAAAATTCGAAACTTTATTTATTTTGTCTGAATGTGACAAAGTACAGAATTTCAAAAGAATTACCTTATACCTTTCTACAGAATTATCATATATTTTTCTACAGAATTACCTTATATTTTTCTACAGAATATAGAATTAACTTTTATCTTTTTCTTGCGACTATATATGGGGGAATTCGAAACTTTATGTATTTATCTGAATGGGACAAAATACAGAATTTCTAACTCTGTATTTTGAATAAAATACATAATTAGAAATTCTGTGTTTTGAATTGAGCATACAGAATTCAAAATGCTGAACTGTAATTGAAAATTCGTGACGAGTTTCTAACACCACAAAATATTCTGTTCCCGTTCATTTTTCAACTTGCTTTTCCTGCAAGCATTATATTGAATTTTATTTACTGTGTACATGGTGTTTTTATTATTTGTTCAAGAGCTTTGATTTAAGAACAAATATTCCGTATAAATATTGAATTTAGATTTAAAAATATCTTTTTTTTTTTAATTTGTAATGCAGTAAGAATATTTTTCATATCCAGCATAAACAAATATATATATCCCAAAAAAATGAATGCATTGTATAAAGAAACCAAGCAAATAACATTAATTGCAAATAGCATAATCACTAAATTTTTTTCAGCTATTAATAGGTGTTTGTAATAGTCAGAAATGCCTTTTCGTTTATCAATAACACATTGTAAGCTTCTATCCATTTTCTAGCCAATAATTTCGGTGTATAAATCCTTTCCAAATTTCATTTCAGGCATATAAATCCACTCGAAATTTCATTTTCGGTGTATAAACCCACTCCAAATTTCATTTCCGGTTTATAAATCCACTACAAATTTCCT
>JAPMOQ010034433.1:0-32279 GCA_026543055.1 Argiope trifasciata
GGCGCCAAGGTTATAACATATGAATCTGCTGACTCAGTTTTCCAACAGAATATCTAAACGGATGATTTAGGTATTTTGTGGCCTTAAGAGCCTCTTTTGTTACCAATATAGTTTCACATTTCCACGTATTTTTAACTTAATTATTGTGTTTATTATTCATTTAAATTTTATTTTATTTCATTGACTTAACAAGAATGTAAGCTTTTATTTATGTGATTGTTCACCAAGAATATTAGTAAATTGGTTTTCAAATCAATCGTTCAGGTATAGATATGCCTGACAAAATATGCTTGACAAGATGCTGAATACTACTCTTTTATTTTATAATTCATGAAATTCGTAATTTTAAAATTTTATATTTATACATTTTTACAAATTCATTTATTTTGTAATTAAACTTATGAAAATTTTAAAAATCGTTCTGCTTTTCGTTCCCTAACTCTTTCAAATAGTTACCTAATCTGTCTAGTTGAAATCCACCTCTGTAAACTCAGAACACCATTTCATAACATTGTGTAAAGTTTTTGATTTCAAATTAACGAGACGGTTATGGAATGTGTGAGCCATTAAGAAACAAAGAAATTGGTGTTCTTTGAAATAGTATTGATTAATCATTCCTAAGATATGATTTGCTAATGTTGATGTAATTAAAATACTCCTATTAATACACTAATAAGTAAAATTTTTAACTTTAAATGGTGCTCTATTTTGTTGTCTTGAATTTATAATTTTTTATCAAATTTATGTAGAAATCTTGTAATCACTTTATCTTAAATCTACGAGTCAGGATAATGAAATTAAAATTTAATGAACTAATCAGCTTACTTGATAATTACAATTTTAAAAAATTAAGTTATATATTGTCATTGAGAATGACAATAATTATAACATGTGGTATTAAATGTAAATATAAAAAATAAATATAAATTCAATATAAAAGAGTTAGGGACATTGACCTAACAAATTCCAAAAGTCAGGAATATCATGAAATAATGGTGAAATCGTTTTCAAACTTAAGCAAGTCAAATGAAAACGTATAATAAATGGAGAAGAACCAAACACAAATCAGGTTAATTACACTAAGTGAGCAATCAATTTTCTAAGTAAACAAAACAAAAAGACGATTCAATTATTCAGTTTCTAGTCCTTAATTAGCCACGACAAGTAAGTCGGTAAGCCTACCTCTAAGTAATCGTCAAAAGACAATTGTAAATTTGTAAAATGTTATCTTTCATTGGAATCAAAGGAAATTAAAGCCCTTTTCTTCTTCAAATGGAAACTAATTATACAACATTTAAACTTTGCAGTTTATTTTTAAGGATCTAGTCAAAAGAATTCAGTATTCGAATTCGTCATAAGAGGATTAATAGAAATATATATTAATCAGAGATTATTTTATTGTTTAATTCCTTATAATTTTTGTTATTGTACCATTCTATATATTTCCGCATTTTTGTCGGAAGAAGAATCTTCATCCAGACCCTGAAATTATGTTCTATGGTCAAAAAATTCCTTTTCTCAATGAAATCCGTTTCTTAGGAATCACTTTCGACAAAAAAACTGATGTTTTAATCCCACCTAACTTCTTTCCGAACAAAAATGTGAGGGGGCTTTAAATATCTTTAAAGTTCTTTCTAATAAATCTTGGAGAGCCGAGAGAACTTCATTGTTGGGGATTTATAGAGCAACCATCCTTTCAAAAATAGATTATGGGTGCGCGATCTATGGCTCAACTAGGAAAAGCATACTGAAAAAAATTGACTCTGTCCATCATGCAGCTCTTAGAATATGCTCTGGAGCTTTCCGCACCTTTCTAGTTAAAAGTTTATATGTTGAGTGTTATGAACCAGATTTGCACCTTAGAAGACAAAGGTTTTCTTTGCCTTATTATTTTAGGATTCAATCTCATCCTAGCCGTCCATATTTCGATTTTAAACTTCGACCTTTTTCTGCTTCGTTTGCAAGAAGCTAGATAGAATTTTGAATCTACTTTTCACACCAGGGTGCGCACTATTTTATTAGAACTAAATATGAACCATATAGTATTATCCCCACAACCATTTAACAATCCTTCTCCATGGAGGACTCAAAACTTTTATTTTCTTAATCCTTTTGAAAACTTCAGCAAATCGGACACTGCAGATATTGTTTATCAAAAATTATTCCTTGAACATAGATCTCATTATCAGTCTTTCATTCCTGTTTACAACGATGGTTCTAAGACATCAACCAATGCCTCATTCGCTGTGGTTTTTTTCAGATAAAATTTCATGTTTTCAACTTCCTTCATGTTGTTCCATATTTACTGCTGAGACCACTGCAGTTTTACATGCTTTATTAGAAATTTTAAATAGACCTAGAAGTAGCTTTATTATTTACAGTGATTCTTTAAGTGTTTTACAGTCTTTAAAATTTCCCCAGAATGATACTCATCCAAACATTTTAAATATTTTAGACTTATTTTTTAAGGTTCCCTCTCTGGCTCTACAGTCCTATTCTGCTGGATACCATCTCATGTGGGAATATGTGGCAATGAGAAGACTAATAAAAGTGCCAAATCAGCAACCCGTTTGTTAGAAACACCTATATTTGCATGCGATTTGCAGAAACGGGCTAAAATATGTCTATACTTAAACTGGCAAACTCAGTGGTATTCGGAAACTCTAAACAAACTTCATACTTGCAAACCTATCATAGAAAATTGGCCCTCTTTAAATTATAAAAAACATGACAACGTTTTAACTCGCCTGAGAGTCGGCCACACTAGAATTACACACAGACATCTATTATTAAATGATCAATTGCCGATATACCCACATTGTGATTGTGGGATATCAGTTTATCATATCCTTATTGAATGTCCTTATTTTAACGCTCAACGGTTATTTTACTTCAAAACCCTAACAGTAACTTTGTCCTTCTTGCTTGGCAAAAATCCACATAAGAATCTTTTTGCCTATTTAAAATCTATAGGATTTTCTTTCTAAATCTGTACTCACTTTTTAGGCTTCGTTTTGATATTTGTAATTTATAATCGTTTTGCTGTGGAAATACTTTTCCAGAAACTGCTTTAATAAATCTTTGAATCAGAAATAAATTAGTTTGGCGCAATATAACTTTCATATTGGTTCTTGTGCCATAAAACTTCAAACCAAACCAAACCAATATATTTCCTGTTCGATCGTTGGACCTATGTTTGTGAATTCCCATAAATTAAATCAGTCAGTTTTGGTTTGATTATATGAAAGTCCCTTTTTAACACGACACTAGGGCTATTTTGTGACAGACCTCATCATTTAGAACCGCTGTCAGATGAAGAGAACGAGATACGAGCTGTCACCCTCTCTCCAAAGTCCAGCACTATACTAGCGGGAAGCTGTTTGGCCTCAACGGATTTAACGTTAAGGATCAGACCTGCTTGCAGGACGGTTCTTCCTGGAGTCGGGTTCCGAACCCGAGACATTATCACCAGTTCACAGCGATCCAAATTAAAGAAGAAATTCAATTTTTTTTTAACACGTTGACTGCCTACTACGAGTTAACTCGATTACGTTCTTTTCTAGGACCAAAACATCTGTGTTATTAGATGACACCTTCTCTACTACAGTTAAAAGAAAGCAAAAAAGGGGTCATCTAATTAGATAGATAACCCTGACATCAGGCGAGGGTAGTGGCAGAGAACGTGTTAAAATGCTTTTATCACTTTCGATGTTTTTGCCTTCATTTTATATACAGTCTCAAATACTCTAAACTTGTGTTAATTATATACAGTTTTCAATCGTTGCTCTCGAACCAATTCAAGTGAATTAGATTGATCATATGTTTCACCAAAAATGTCCTGACAGGCACTGAATTGCTGTCCTCCCGATGCAGTGTTATGGAGGGGGGGGGTATAATTTTGCCACGGTTCAAAATTACGACGTTGATCTCAAAATATCTCTAGCTTAACTTATGAAACCCTGGCTTAAAATAACTTTGCAGTGGGACGTTAATATAACTAAAAAACAGACATTGAGCTGTGCATTATTCTCTATTTTAAAAAACCGTTAATTTTTTTCTAAGATCAAGTGGTTTCTAAAGTACGCATTCACTTGGAAATATACTCAAAAATATACTCATATAAGATAAAGAATTTAATTAGGTCAAGTAGTGTTGAAGATAATCATACCTGTTTAGTCTAATAATGAGAGATAATTTTGTATTCAAGCAATATTTCATTTTCTATTAATGTGTGGTATTAATATTTAATACCACATGTACGTGGTAATCATTTATTTTACCTTAATTTATCAGTAAGGAGTGCTTCAGTTCCGTGACAGGAAGGCAATTCAAAAATATAAAGAGCTGGATGCATGAAGTTCAGCCTTTAGATTGTTTATTAAAATCAAATGTTGGACACAATCAGTTTAAAAGCTGATTTCTATTTGTTTGTATTTTGCTTCCAAATGTACATTTTAACTTAAATCGCATTGAAGTAGGTAAATGAAGTTGAGTATAGTGTAACATTTTTCCCAGATGGTAAGTAACATTCCGTTCAGGAGTAACGTCACCGGTTTTCCCACACATAGATAAATGACTACGGACCTTCAGTTGACCGTACAACCAATTTTCCGATTCTTACTATTAGTTCACACTCTCTCTATATATATTTATTCATATATATTTTTCAAATTTTCAATCATTAACAAAATTTTTTTTATTCATCCACTCAAGCTCAAATACAATTTCTTAAAATTGTAACGGATGACACTTGATGTTAATAGCTTTTTAAAAAAAAAACTAATTCATTCATTAAATTTAATTGATTTTCAATAATTTGAATAGAGTTTTAGCAGTTTGTAATGAAAATCGAAATTATCAGACATTAGCAAAATCGGTAAAATGCAAAGGTTTCAGTATTTTTCAAGTGAAGGTGAAGAACGGGAGTTCGATTCTTGAGAAAATCAATTATTATTTCATACCTATTTTTTGATACTAAATAATTCTTTCGATAATTATTTAATAAAAAGTAACAAAATTTTAAAAAGTTCTTTGTTGGTCTAATAAGTAATCGATTTTTTAAATAAATTTTTATCTTACCTATTAATGGTAGAGATTACTGATCACTTACTGTATTCAGGTCCAGTGCTAGATATTCTGTAGAAATGATCATTGACCAGCAACCGTTATCTTAACTGTCGAACTCTGGTGGACTACAGCTAATATTAGCTGTGAACTTGATAATTAACGTGTTTTCAGGAAAGGTCAGCTGCAAAATTGGATCCTGAATATGCATTCCTATGATCGATTGAAGACTATTGAGGAAGACGTTGCTGAGCAGCTATTGGGTGACAGGGAAATCAAATTCACCAATAAGGAAATCAAAGGGGGATATTTGAAGGTAATAAAATGCAGAGTTTTTGTTTTTGTAGAGACTGGGAAAAAAGGAGAGCTGTGAGAGACGTTGAAGGAGAATTCGAAGAGACGTCGAAGAAGTTGTTCCAGATTTTGTGAGAAGATCCGTGTCATTCAGGTTTCCATTTTAGGATTCACCTGATAAAGATAGATGCATTTTTGGGGTAACTCCTGGAGTAGCTTTTTTGAGTTAACAACCTGTTAGCGTTTGTTTGGCTTCTATTCTCCGATATGATCGTGGAATTATTTCATGATGAAACTTTCAACAGTTGTGTGAATTTTTTAAATAATATTAAGCTAGGCCAGAGCAACTTGTCTTTGTATACATATATAAAGCTGTCAATAAAATAATTGTTTGTTTATTCTACTCTCTTATTTGATCATTCTGAATTAAGATACTACGATAGGCATATGATAGCAATAATATTTAATATTAAATTCTAGGCCAAATGAACGGAAGTGTGAAATCATAAAATCCATATTTAATTTTCCTCATTGTACTATAAAACGAGCTATAATACGTAGTATACAAGAAAGTCTAGAGTAAACCACTCCTCTTTGTTTTGTCTGATCTTTACACGGAACTCCCTATAGTATTTACGTTTCAGCATTTGAGTATCGTTGTGCTGACATAATTTATATGACAATGTTATGCAGAATAGGTAGGAAAACAATGATAGCGTGAAGAATTATTATCTTACGCGCATACTCGCCAGCCTTCTATGAATAACTAATTACATTCCGACGAACATTAATAGCCTTGACTTAGTGCCATAAATTTCTCACAGCACTAGCAAATATTTTAACACTTCTAGTAACGCCTTTTAATAATGTATAAGGCTCTCCTTATAATTGAATAACACTGACATCTGAATGGACTATATTATTGAAATATTAATGACAATGAATAAATTTGGTGAATGTTCTTTGTAATAAAAGTTGGGTATCTCTGTAATAGATAAGCACAAACCAATTAGCATTATGAAGAATCCGTCTAATACAGATCATGATAAATTAATTGTTTAAAAAAAGCTGTTCACTTTGAAGCAATTTGTCAGCTTGGAATAATATGGGCCTATAGCAGCTATTTTTTTATTTTAAATATGTACAGTGAAAGAATTAAGTAATTTAAAATCCAAAAATCACTTCAAAATGCTTCAATGCACCAAATGTCTTTAAAATCAAAAAGAATAATCTTAAATAATCAAAATAATGTTAAATGTCCCAAATAGTATGTCATCTAATTAGAAGGTTAAGTCAATTTGTAGACAAAGTGGTTAAAAAGAACGTCTTTGAATGATAGCATATAATCTAAAAATTGCAATAAATGTGATGAAAAAATGGTTTCCTCTGCAGGGTAGGCAATTGGATCTACATATATTGGTGTGATAATACTTCTTTGGAAATATGCGATTATTACGAAAGAAGCTTTAAAATTTAGTTTAGATTTAAAATTGATTGAAATATTTTGTTCTTAACCCTCTCAATATCAGTTTTTTTCTTTTTCAAAATTAAGATAAGAACTCTAATGGATTAAATAAAGCATAAATAGCTATATTCTGCTAAAATAAAAACAGAAATTAACTATAGGCGCAATTTTTGAGGTGTCTACAGCGGTTCTTTTAAAGGGGGCACATGTCTCGTATTTTAGTTGAGATGATCATAAAAAATTTGGTGGAAAGTTGAGTCTCTGTTTTTATAATATTTTAAAACAACTGTATTGCAAGAAAACTCTTACCAATTACATATTTAACATTATTCAGGACCTTTACATGTATGATACATCGTAAAACAATTTTTGCAAACGTATAACTTTACTCAAGACATATACAGTTTCGGGTTTCTTTATTACAAAGATGTAATTAAAATTTTTACTAACATATGAATGTAATCAAAGGAAACCATTGGAACATGTATTTTAATAAATCCTCTACTTATCACTTTGGATGATTTAAAAATATCAGCGGAACATATAGTATGTCCCAGTGGGGCAACTCAGAAAATGATATTGATTCATACTTCTATGAATTTCTCCATAAAAAAGCTTTTCTGTATATATCTTTAAGATGCTTTCAGATATATCAATTTTATTTCACATCAATTTTTTTTTAATTTCTTTATTTAAGCACTGCTTAAATAAAAACGTTTTCCCACAAACACATTTTGATTGTATAAAATATATTTTTTAGGATACGCTATCGCTACTAGATAATAATTAATAAACAAAAAATAACTATCAAGGTTAAAACTTATGCAGATATTTTGGTTTAAACAGACTACAGACATTTCGATGTTACAAAGCAGAGATTCGAATTTTCTTTTAACTTTTAATTTCTTCTCATAAACAGTTCTCTATTGATTCGATTTTTCCAGAATGAATGCAATAGAAAGAAAACTTAAGAATCCTCTGCAATTTAGATTCATTTATAAAGCATTCGAATAGTTATTCAATCTTCTTGAGTTGAAAAATTTTCCTGCAAAATAGAGTACGACTTTGACACTCATGCGTCATAATACTTTTTACGGGGAGGACTTTAATTCATGCATTTTCATTTACTCAACCACAGATCGTGATTTAGTCCTGAATCAGAGATCGATCACCACCGAACCAGTACCCCCAGTGATATTACTCCCGATATAGAGGACTTTATACGTACGTCAGTCACCCCCACACACGAGGAATCTTCGGCTGTCGGATTCGAACACTTCTATTGCCTTTCAACATTTTTTTCTTTATCACTTAATGAATACCATACCTACATTCCTGCTTATACGGAGGGCTCAAAGACAGCTGCTCATGTAGGTTGCGCTGTCGTCATTGCTGAGGACACAAGCAGTTTACAGTTGAGTACTTTGTGCTCGGTTTTAACTACTGAACTATTGGCAATCTTAGTTGCTCTTGAGAAAATTTCGAAACTTAATGACCATAAATTCCGCATTTATTCCGCCAGTAAGAGTGCTCTGGAGGCTCTCAGTCATCCTCATATTAAAATACATCCACTAGCTATAGATATCCTTTAACTTTGGAGAAGTTTACAAACTCGAAACTACCAAATTTTATTTTATTGGTTGCCTGTCCACGTTGGTATTCTTGGAAATGGATCTGCCGATGCTGCAGCAAAGAAAGCATCCGCTTCTTTACAACGAGCTATTCCATATACTGATTTCAAAAAATATATTTCACAGCGTATTTTTTATTTATGGAAGGAATCATGGGAATTGCAGATATCTATTAAACTGCATTCTCTTCAGCTTGACATTACTCAGTGGCCTGTCATTCCAGTGCGCGAGTTGGACGTCAAATGGACTCGACTTCTAATTGGTCATGCTCTTCTCACACATAAACATCTGCTGTTTGAAGAACGATGCCCAGTCTGCATAATTTGATTGTCATTCATGTTTTATCTGAATGTCCAATTTTTAATGCCCATTGCTTACACTTATTTGATGCGTCATATTCAAACATCCGTGACTTGGTGGGTGAACATCCCCATCCAAATATTTTAACCTCCTTGAAAGAAATTGGTCTTTCCCATCTTATTTAACTAGAAAAACTTTTTATCTCCACATATATAAATTTTTACAAATTTTAACTTTTTTAAAAAAATTTAGAACTGTACTGTATCTCTCCAATCATATGTTTGGGGCAGCATGGCCAGACATGGCTCTTGTGCCACAAAACCCTTACTAACTAACTAACGCTTTCGTCCATTAATATTAAAATGCTTGTGATGTAATAAATAATTAAAAGTCAAAAGGACTGATTGTTTCGAATATGCAACAACAAAAATACGTATTTGATACAGTACCGAAGTTGCCAAACATTTGAGTTGCTTGTGATTCCGTAAACATACAAGAATAATGTAGTTTTTCCCTATAAAATGTTCGTGGCTGGCATTTCAAAACTTTTAAATTATTGATAATTTACCAGATTATGCGCCAGCATCAATTTTTAATGAAAATAAATGGATGCATAACCTTACTCACTTGTATCAGTGAATGCACAGGTATTTTTTATTATTTTCTAACATTCAAAATGAATAAACCAAGTTTGTAGATAACTTCATATCAATAATACTCTGATAAAAATCTTAATTTTAGTTTACGAGAGGAATTTGAAATTTGGTTTTAAGATTTCAATTCTTGGAATAAAAATGTCTTTATTCTCTCACATACCTAACATGCTACTGGCATACAATAGTTACGAAAAAATAACATTTGGAGGGAAATAATAACAACATTTTTGGAAATAATAACATAGCAAAATTTAACATTTTTACTAAATCTGTCGTGTCATCTTTGGGGAATTATTTGGCAATTAATCTCCTACATGTGATTAATGATATTCCAAAATTGATTCTGTGTTTTAGTCACTTTTCTCCCAGAAGACAGAAATAAAAATTTAGCGCATAGCTTCAATTGCAATCACAGAATCAATTACTAGATTTGATATATTTCAATCGCAATATTTTATATATTTGAGCAACCGCTTTTACATGTTTCTGAATGCACAGAATGACTCAAAATTTGATAGATTTCTACACTATTGATTTTTAATCTGTGTACTGAATTTTTTTACTGAAAATTTGATTGAAATCCAGTCATCTTTATGACAGATAGACGGGTCACGGTGGCCTGGTGGTAAGGTCTCAGCTTCGAAACTAAATTCCACAGAAGAACAGCTGTGTAATGGGGTCTCTTGCTCGTTAAATCTGTCAGGCCAAACGCACTCTCATTGGTGTGGTGTGGTGTGGAGAGGGGAGTGCCAGCTCAGGTTCCATCTTTGTCATCTGGCCGTTTTTAAAATTACGAGGTTCGACCTATAAATACTCCTACTATTGCTTTACAACGGGACGTTAATAACTAAAACTAAACTAAACATAGATAGACGAACTGACATTTATCAAAAATGTGTTTTTCGAATTCAGAGATGTATGAAACGTGGAAATTCTTCAAAATCTCAAGTTCAAAATTTTTTTGACGAATACTATACTTTCTCTACAGCATAAACAAGAAAGTAAAAGAGACTGCTTTTTCTACGCTCTTAAATTAGAAAAAATAAAATTAGCACCACCTAATGTAATAGATATTATTTTTAAAAAATGGCGAAAACAAAATACACAAATTTGCATAATAATTTTAAATTCAAAAAATTTTAGTTTTAATGATTATGACATTATACATATTGTATCTGAAATAACATTGAATGCATGGCGTTTAATTTAAGTATAAAACTAAATGAAGTGGCAAGTAAATTTCATTTATGAAAACTATAATCGTATTTTTGGGCATAATTCTCTAAAAAGTAAAATATAATTATCACTGAATAAAATTTTAATCATAAATATAGGCTAAAAAGCATTGCGTGCGCAATTTATTGAAACAAATTCAAAAGGTGCTCGAAACTATATATATGAAAACGATTCACTGTTTGGGTATTGTCTCAATTATGAGATTATTTATGAAATTCGGAAGGTAAAATAGCTCGAATGGTGTGTAATCGGCATTATTTTTTAAACTGCTGCTTAATAATAAGTGCAATATAAGCAGGATTATTATTTAGCAATCCTCTTCGGAGACCAACTGGTGCGCAAGGAATTTTAGTTATATTCAAATTTATTTAATATGTTTATATATAACTTAGTGGAATAGGGATAGCGAGTCTTCCCTTGACATGGGCTTCCCGGATTCGATTCACTGTTTGTGCGTGATTGTATTTCTGTGTTCTGTGAGGTGTGTGAATGCGCCCCCTTGTAAAAAGGGTCCGTGCAAGTGAATGTGAAGCATGAAGTAGCTAAGTCATACTCTTGGAGTACTAGTTAGCGTTATTGAAAGAAAAAAAAGGCGGTCACTCGACTTAAATTGCTGTATGTGATTGCAAAGTGCCATAAGTAACAATACAAGAAATTCATATCCATGATACCCTAAAATTGCAAGACATTAAATATATATTATTTTAGTTGTACAGGAATTATGTACAGGACTAGCACTGTGAGATCATGGCACTACTAAAAAGAAAAACATGTGTTTTATCCATCCTATAAATTTCGCCTTATTGTAATTTCACTTGTTTACGTGACTTGATATATAGATACTAAACAGATACAACAACGGAAGAAAATCACTTAATCAGTTGCTCAAACATTTAGTTGATAAAATATCACAGTTTAAACGTCACAGTAACAATGCAATCCGTTGTTGGAAATAAAATAAAAGGTATCTTTTTAAAATTTGCCAAAAATTGCTTACCTCATAATATTACTTTTCTTTGGATATCAACTGCTTCCTTTAAGTACCAAATTCAGTAGCAATTGTATGAAAAAAGTAGCAAATTGTATGAAATTATTTTGTTCCATTTTTTAATCTTCATTTTTCATCAGTGCCTTAATAAGTTTTTACTTCCAATTATTATCAAGAGATTAGTATCATTTTGACGATTCTGATTTTTCCTCTTATATAAAAAAACTTTCAAAAGTATTTATTTGAATGTAAAGCAAAAACATCCCCCAAGTTCTAAATATGTTAAAAGGTCTCACTTTTATAAATATATATTGCAAAATATTTTTTTTTTTGCTTTCTGTGGCTATAATTAATTCATTTTTCGGTTACCATAGCAACATTCTGCTGACGATATTTGCAAAAACTTCCAAAGAACACTAATCTTCTTGCTAAGCTCAGAAGAGAAAAAAATATAATTTGATGGAAGAAAAACTTGAAACAATTACATAGATATTTGATACAGTGTTAAAACTTAATCTTTCCGACATGAATATTTTTTGTATAGTGCTAGGACTCCATAAAATCCTTATATTCAGAAAAAATATTGACTTAATCAATTTCAAAGGAAAACATTTTTTTAGGATTATTTTCTAGTCCAGTTTTTAAAATTTAATCCTTGTTTCTGGCTAAGTGGGGATTTTTCTGTCTTTAAAAAATAATTAGTGCAAGTGGAAAAAATTTTATAAAAACAATTGCTGTGATTATTTTGGTCTTTTGCAAGAATTAAGGAAATAATTTAGATTTTTAATCGAAAGAGCAAATATTTTAAGAAAATGGCTGTTTTTGGCTCGTAGTGTGAAACAGAATGAAAATTATGAGATTCTAGATTAAAAAATTCTTCAAGCATCACTTTCATCATCATGATCAAATCATTCAATGATATGATGACAACTAGTTCATAACTTGACATTAAATAGAAAAATTGGTATAAGGCAATAGATTTGGCAACAAAATGTGTGTGGGTGGGTGTTGGCATTTTACTGGCCAAACCGTTTGATCAACAGCTACAAAATTTCTTATGCTTATACCTTGGAAACAAAAAACATGCATCTAGGAGCGATTTTTAAAAATTTTTAATTAGAATTTTAATTAATTAAAAATTAAGTGATATTTCAGCGTTTTGCAGCTACAACTTCCGAAAATATTATTGCACTAAAATGATTTATACATCAAACTGAAGTCCAAAAAATTATCTTTTTAATGATATTTATATTTTTACCTATAAAGTAAAATTTATATGTTTAATAAATTTTTAAATAAATACTTTAACCATATTTTTAAACAATTTATTTTCCATAAGATAAAATTTAATCTGCACGAGCATGGGAAAAAATTAATTTTTATCAAAGTGTTGCCATCCCATTAACAGAAGTTAAAATTAAAAAATAAATCAATTATTATTGAAAATAACATATATTAAAATGTATTTTCAGCAAGTATCTGTATAAAATGTAAAAAATTGAAATAGGACATTTCTAAAATAATAAATGGAGAAATATTCTATTTTCTTTTATAATGTTTATGTTAGTAATTCAATAAAACAGTTTAATTTAAGGCAGATGTAGTTTAATATATATAGGATAATAACTTTAATTAGAGGCCCAACAGTTAATTTGGGGCGTACATCTGCTAACAAAATGGTCTAAATGAACAAAATAATTATACTTTGTGTAACTTGAGTGAATAAATGGTCTGATGAATCGCGAATTTTTAACTTTTACATAGGTACTCTGCTCTTTGAATCACATTTAACCAAATATTCTTGAGGCATCAATATTATAAATAAAAATTTTTGAACTTTAATCAACCGTAACAATCATTAAAACTAATTTATGAAATTTGAAAATCACTCTTCTATAAAAATTGGCAGTTTTAGACCACTTCAGCGACCGTTTCAAAGAATATATGCCAATTTTCTGCTAACGATTCTCGACAGCGATTAGATTATGATTATAAAAATGTTGATTATTCTAAAATTCACGTATAAAAAAACTTCATAAATGAGCCAGACTTGATCACAGAAGACAGAAACGTTTATTTAGGTATTTAAAAGTTGAAGTGTCAAAATTATTTCGCAGACTACGTTTCCTTAGGGCCAATGGGCTGTGTACAATTTAAACTTTTTCTTATAAACTAGTAATTCTTTTCGTATGTACATTTATTGACTGAAATAAAATATTTTTATTTACATCAATTAAATATTTTGAAAAAAATATACACTTTTCTAAGAATAAGAGATATTTTTATTGAATAATTCTTTAATAATATATAAAATATAAACATTATTCTAAGTACATATATGACTTCAATGCCGAACGCTTCTGCTTTCCAATTTTCACATCAAAAAATATATCGTTGATATCAGTAAAAAATGTTTTTATGTTGATTCTAGTTTAACATCTCCACTTTAATTTAAAGTAGAAATTTTATGGGCGCTGACAGAAAATTAGAGAGATATATAAGTGGTAAACAGAATGTTTAAAGTCTACATTATAGTTTGACTGAATTTTATAAATATTAAAATCTGAAGCTGAAAAATATTTTGCTGAAAAATTGATTAATAGAGTAAATTATATAGAATATTTAATTGGAAATTTTTGCCAACATCAATACTGGTGAACCGGCTGGTCACCAAAGCCGGCTAATAAGTAAATAAAGTCGAAATGCATATCATTAAAAGGAGTATCAATAAAAATGTATTATAGCTCTGGTCCATGATCGGCATTATATTCCCAACTTGCTAAAATTATTTCTATTAGTAATCAGAATTATTGCATTTTTTCTTTGTTTTAAACCGCTGATTTTTTATAAAATAATATATTTACTTCTTTCTTGACTGTAGTTCCAATTTCCTACGAAACATTTTAAAATGTTGATTATTTAATGGTCTAAGAAAAAGAAGGAAATTTCCATATTTATATACTTTTCCAATACAAGATATACATACTTATAGAGAACAAGTTATAGGTGGATACTTATATAATACACGATATACATACTTATAGAGAACAAGTTATAAGTGGATACTTATACAATACAAGATATACATACTTATAGAAAACAAGTTATAGGTGGATACTTATACAATGCTAGATATTTTAATTGTATAATAACTGAAATTTTATATTTTATAAAATTCAGAAAAAAATACATAATGAATTCAATAAACATTTCAATAAATAATGAGACATAAAATTGAAGCCGAAAATTTTATTTGTGTGAATGATCATGACAGGGGTATTGAAAATTTTGACTATTGCACAAAAAAGTCTTTATTCTATAAAATCATAAGGAAATAAATTCTTTTTGGAGTCGCTGGGTTGGTAATAGAAGAGCCATGATGACAGAACAATCCTGGAGTCGCCGAGATGAATCAGGAACCGCCGAGATGACAGTACCTTTAGGAAAGTCTTGCAAGAACGAGATGCCAAAACTAGATTCTAAATCTGGAACCATCAATTGTCATAACGAGATAGTACGTTTTCAAACTGTGCGAAATGGAAGAATGAGTTGATCAGTCTTGAGCCGCTGAGATGAGGAAACAAGATAGAAATCATGAGTGACCGAGAAGACATAGTAAATTTGCAGCAATCGCTGGAGATAAAGCGAAAGAGTTTTTGTAACCATAAAGATGGCACTAATGGAATGTCAGTCTTGTGTAGCCGTTTTCTCAGAAATTTTCTGATATCAAAAGTCATAATTAGTGTTAACCTCAGCGAGGTATTAGTCATAATCGGGAAAGTTTTCAAATCAAGTTGCAGTAATAATATTTGCAATTTACTGCTATCATGTCATGCATATTATATACACATAGCGCATATCCATTATATAAAAGTCACAGTTTTAATAATTAATTAGAGTCCGCATGTGAAATGTAAAAAACAAACACAGAAAAAACAAAATATATACAATATATACAACGATTAGTAGTGCCCATTAGGACAAGGAGATTCTTAGAAGATTGTTGAACTTGTGCTTTTAAATACATAAGTTCTTTCATTTCAGCCTTCGTTAAATAGTATATAAATTCAGAAATTTTTGAAGAAACTAAGTATTTATATATTTCTCGGAAAAGATTGTTCCCAAATGATTTACATGGCTTTTTAAAACAATGGTAGAACAAGGCAGAAAATCATTTAAGTGTTCCATTTCAACTATAATCAATAATGATGCAAAATGTTTCTCGAAGTTCATAAAAAGTGAGCTCATAAATAATCCAAAAACATTTTGCAATTTTTTCAAAATTTTGTTTAAATTTGCTATTATTATTTCAGTATCATTATTGTCGAATTTAAATATGCGTAAAAACATCTGTAAAAGTAAATGTTCACTATTGTCCGTTATTAATATTACTACTTTAGTTTTGAATAACATGGTGAATCGGTAGCCATATTTCTTGACTTCAACCAAGACGCAACTTTGTTCACCTTTCGTTTCAAATAATGTTTAGGATGTGATGCCGCTAATGCAAAATTATCTTCCTTTGGACATGAACAAATGTTAAGTTCAGGCAGTTTTTGTTCATTTGAAATAGCAGAAAAAGGATTGTTGATTGATTCTTTGAACGGGTTTTTGTTTGTTAGTTCGAAAGGAGTTCTTGCCAAAAATTGACTTGTAGCCAAATCGTTTTCCGAAGGATTGTCAAGAACACTGAAGATATTTTTGAAGTTTTCGAATATTTCTATTAACTTAGGTTCGTCCATTTCAAACCAGGATGGATCTATTTCTGGAGGTTCTTCCACTTCCTGGTATAAAAGTAATGTTTCCTCTTTCGAATAAATATCAGTTTTGGAAGGATTTGTTTCTTTTTCCACATCAACAAAGTCATCCAAATTGTCCAAGAATGGAATAGTTATTTTTAATTCAATTGTGGAAGCAACAAAATTGTCCAAGAAAGGATTATTAACTGTTAGAATACATTCAGTTTTTGTATCTTCAAAATCCAATTCTGCAGAAAGAATATCAAACAGATATACTTTAGTTTCACCAGAGCCATAAATATCGGTCAAAGTTTCAGCATGTTTGGTTGTACGATTCTGTTGATAATCTGTCTGCATAGAAACATCAATCATTTTTCTATTTTTTACGCTGGAATTGCCCATGATGACGAAGTGAATTGCGTATTGAATAAAGGGGAAGCAATTGTAAAATTGTAGGTAGAATATTTAAAAAAGACGTGGTACAAAATGGATAAAAGCACAAGGACTAACAGTAATCTCCGCAGTTACAACGATTTAAATTCGTTTACAAAATCGCAAAAAAATTCAAGCTCACTGCACTTGAATGAGAACAAGCAAATAATATTGTATTGTTAGATTATATTTCCACTGATATATCATCAATAATAATTTCAAGTACTGTTAACAACAAAAATTGAATTTTAACAATCATCTTTTAAACATAGGTATTCACTGTTTAGTCATAACAATAAAATAGGATTTTTATTCTTGTAATATAATATATTGAAACTCTTTAATCGTAAAAACAAGCACTCTAAACTGCATAAAACCCGTAGAACAGAAAATACAACAGAAAAGGAACTTATTGCCAACTCGCGGAAACCACGGGATACGCAGCCGGAGGGTTAGAAGTGATAATAGCTTTTCGACCAATCATTTAAGTGAATAAAAATGATAATTCTGAAAAACACAAATGAAACGCAGTACTGCGATTTATCAAAACCACTGTATATCTGTAGAGAAGCTTCTTCTTCATGCTTATGTCCGAACACCCGGCCATCACTGAATGTAACATTACCGACAGGATTTCTGGTAGCCGACTGCTATCTTCAGCATTATCCATCATTATATTATTGATTTATTTTTTTGTCAAACTGGCATTCCCTTCAAGGTCACAAAGTGGTCAATTCCTATACTTCTTCCACATCTTCCTATAAAACAAGGAACAGGCCATCATTAAGAGAAAACTTCCGCGAAATTCAAAGTATTTCTTCAAATTATCGGTATGGAAGCTATGGAGAATTAGGCTACTATAATCTGTATTCAGTTTTTTTTTCCTGATTAAGAAGCTCAATTTAGTATGAAAGATAAATAACTCCAATAAGATTCCTGAATTATGATATCCACATACTTTTCCTTAATATATGTCGCCGAAAATTTGTTAGAAATGTACTAAGGAAAACATAGAAACTTACACATATTTGGCTGTTATGCTCAAGGTCGCTATTCAAAAACGGGTTAATAGCGGAATTTTTCAAAAACCAGAAGTTTTAATTGAATGTCCTGTTTTTGATTCTTATCATGCTCATTTATTTATCTCGTCTTCTTCAGAATCACAAGACTTGGGGCGTGAAAAATATCCCCCAAAAGTTTTAAATTCTTAAAAGCTATTGGCTTTTTTGCTTATATGTAGCCTTTTTTATTATATTTTTTGAGTAATCTTATTAAGTTCTTGGGCACTACATTTTTGTAGGAAATTTTTATGAATCATAGGTGTAAATTTTAAGATAGTAAAATCCTTTTTTACATCAAACGCGTGCATTTTTATCTCTACGCATCTCTGCTTATAATTTAAAAAGTAAGTGTTTTTTAATCTTTTATACTTTTACCATTTGATTGGAGCAGTATTGCCAAATATGGCTCTTGCATCAATAAACCACACAAAACCAAGCCGAAGTCAAAACGAAGTCATATGTTTTGCCGATTATCATACTATATCATCTGAAAGAGCAATTAAAATGTCTTAAATTCTGGCAAAAAAGTTCATATTTCACAAAACATAATCAATTTAATTCAAAATACAATAATAAGAACTTCAGAGATGAAAAATTAAATCATAGTATTTAAAAAAAATCAAGAAATTCAAAGAAAAAATTTATCAGTTACAAAATAAGCTTTTTCCTTTAATCAGCAGTTAAAGGAGGGAAAAAGAATGAGAAGGAATAATATAAAAAAAAAGAATGATGGAAAAAGAAAATGAAACGCTTTTAGAAAACTAGCGTCTTTCTTGAGTTAAAAAGCTTTTGAAGTAGGATGGTAGTTTTTCTACTTCACTTGTATTTTTTTAACCTCTTTCCGCTTAATACTTAATAGAAATCGTTTGACTAGAGACCGTATAATGGCAAAAAAAAAAGATTAAATTTTTGAAGAGCCCTTTTTGTCACAAAAGTAGTAACAAAAGACTTTTTCACTTTCTTTGATTCTTTAAAAAAACGTATGAAGTAGGTTTATTAAATATTGAACAATCTAATGTGAAACCCATTTCTTTCAAATCAAATTCGTTTTTACTTCCTCATTTACGAATGATACATAAAGTATGGCAAACGTAAAAAATATCGAACTCAAGACTCTGACGATGTTTCAATTCCCTTTTAAGTTTGAAAAAATCATTTGTGGCATTATGATTGTCTGTCTGAGCAAAAGATAATTGAAAAACGTTTTTAAGCTAGATGGATAAAATTTGGGTCTATATACCAATATTTGTATTATTTCTACCAAATATGTAGGCAAAATAATACATTGAAAGAAAATCTATCTGTCCGGTGTTCAATTATAGGTTAACATGATAATTACAAAAAAAAGTTATATGTATTAAATTTGATACATAGATGTAACATATATAGCATAGACATCAATAAAACTTTGAGCTAAAATTAGCGGTTGGTTAGCCTTTGCCAGTCTGGGTACGACCTGAGTTTAACCCTAAAGCGCTTGGCTCAATGTTCAAAAATCGCCAGTCCGCCAACCATCTCTAGCCCATAATAAAGGAGGAAGCTAATAGGATTGCCAGACTAGAGAAAACACCAATTTTTGTGAGTTATTGTCAACTTGGAGAAGAAGGGAGTTAAACTACGGTTCGCCCCCGATCTATATTTTCAAAATAATGTAAACGTAATTGACCAAAAGCACGATGATTTAAATATATCTAATATTTTAAGCAATTTTATGACGTACTTTAGTGCCAATCAGTTGGAAAACGTATATCTAAAACTTACATTCATTTTTAGGATACTATTAATGACATACCAGGAGCTATTCACCAAAAACTTCGCTAAAAAAACACACGACAGATAGTAAAAAAATCTAAAATTACGCCAAAGAGTAAATATCTAACCTTAATAGCTTGAAAATGGTTTTCAAAAATAATGCCTTTATTAAGAATATGCGAAAAAGTTTTAAGGAAACTATTTCTGCTGGGTTTCAATTTTCATTGAATCTTTTCGAATATTCCGGACATATGGCATAATTTAAATTTTCCGGACAGAAACACATTTTATTTCATGGATATTTATTTTCTTTTGTCAAAAGCTATACACTGAAGTGACAAAAGTCATGGGATGACTGTTAATATCGTGTCGATCCTCCTTTTGCCCGGCGAAGTGCAACAACTCGATGTGTCATGGAGTCCACAAGTCGTTGGAAGTCCTCTACAGGAATATTGAGCCATTCTGTCTGTATAGACGTCCATAATTGTGAAAGTGTGGATGGTGCAGGAATTAGGGCACGAACGGACCTTTCGATGATGTCCCATAAATGCTCGATGGGATTCATATCGGGCGATCTAGGTGGCCAGATCATGCGCTGGAATTTTCCGGAATGTTCTTCAAACCAATCGCGAACAGTTCTGGCCTGGTGACATGGCGCATTGTCATCCATAAAATGTCACCAGTGTGTGGGTACGTGAAGTCCATGAATGGCTGCAAGTGATCTGCAAGCAGCTGAACATAACCATTTCCAGTCAATGATCGGTTCAGTTGCACCAGAGGACCGAGTCCATGCCATGTAAAAACAGCCCACACCATTATGCAGCCACCACCAGCTTGAACAGTGCCTTGCTGACAGTTTGAGTCCATGGTTTCGTGGGGTTTGCGCCACATTCGAACTCTACCATCAGCTCGTAACAACTGAAATCGTGACTCATCTGACCACGCCACGGTTTTCCACTTGTCTAGGGACCAGTCGATATGTTCACGAGCCCAGGCGAGTCGCTGCAGGCGATGTCGTGCTGTCAGTAAAGACACTCGAGTAGGTTTTCTGCTGTCATAGCCCAAGGAAGACAAATTTCGCCGCACAGTCCTATCGGACACGTCCCTCGTACGTCCCACATTGATTCCTGCAGTTATTTGACGAAGTGTTGCGTGTCTATTAACATTTACCATTCTACACAAACGTCGGCGGTCTCGGTCGTTAAGTGCAGGTGGTCGCCCACTGCGCTGTCCATGATGGGATGTGATGCCTGAAATTTCATACTCTCGGCACACTCTTGATACTGTGGATCTCGGAATGTTCAATTCACTAACGATATCTGAAATGGAATGACCCATGCGTCTAGCTCCAACTAACATTCCACGTTCAAAGTCTGTTAATTCTCGTCGTGCCGCCAATAATCACGAAAAACTTGTTAACATGAATAACTTGAACACAAATGATAGCTCTGGAAAACGAACTGCGCATTTATACTTTTTCGCCGCGATACTACTGCCATCTGTATATTTGCATATTGCTATCCCATGACTTTTGTCACTTCAGTGTAAACTAAAAATATAACATTTTTTTTATTTTTAAAACAAGTAGAATTTTTAAAATTAGTTCTATGTTTGGCTTCTTCTGAAGTATTATTTACTACATTTTAGACTGCTGCCCTTAGTAAAGAAGTAAAAAGTTTAAGAAGGCAGTTAAGTTAAGAACAAAATGGGGGAAAAATTGTATTTTGGTTTCAAATTATGTCTCAATAAAATAAGTTATTTTTTAACTTTTCAAAATAAAAACCTTAAAGTAATCGAATTTTTAAAGCGTTAATAAGCCAATAACTTGCTTGAATTATCAAGAATAGAGATAACATTTCAAAACAGAGATTTTGATAATTGACTTTTTATTCAAGTCCATTTTTAGTTAAAGAGAAAAATATCCTAATTCACAGCTACAGTTGAAAGAAAGTGAAAGAATCGCATTAAGAAGTATTAACTTGATTTGATCGAAAAAGTTCCGAAGTTTAGCTATTTTTCCTTATCTCGCTTGACATCGATTGCAAAAGCTCGAGAAATAAGGAAATATGGGAAGAAAGACTTAACTCCCTAACAGTAACAAAGAATATAGAAAAGAAGCAATGTAATCTCCCAAAAATAGGATCCATCTTCTGACATTTAAATAAATACTTAAGTTTTCAGGCCACCCTGAATCTAAAAAGTATATTTTTGGTATGATATTTTACTGTTGATATTTAGACATGATAATTCAAAACAACAATGCACTAGGTGCGTAATTTCACTTTGGAAATTTTTCACCAGTTTAGTATATTTGTGTCAAAGTTTGGAGGGAATTCATTAATGAGAAAAATTGTCTTTCATCCATACTTGTAACATATATGATAGTATAAAAATTCAAAGAACTAGATAAATGAAATTTAGCATATTCATATATTATTAGAGATGTATATACGAGTCAGATTCTAGACCAAAATCCCAGAAAAACTGAGTTTCTGTCTGTATGCACATTTATGTGTAAGTGAAAGTAATAATTCAAAAATACAATGACAGTAGTAAATAAAATTTAGAATATAGTCTTCGTATTGTAAATCTGCATCAAGTTTTGGAACCAGTGGATACAGGAAATCATCAAAAATGATCTCCTCAAATTTTTCTTATATTCTTTTTTATAAAGATGAATTTGGGTTTTAGCCGACTTTTTATCAACCAATCAAAACCAATTTGATACAAAACAACAATTAAAGACTCAATATTATTTATTTAATTTTATAGTTACAGTTTCTATGAGTTATTGCGTTTGTATTTTTTAAAAAACTACAGGCCGACACATGTCCAACTCGTTATTCGAATTAGATCAAGAATTGGAGAGCTATCTAAACTATAATCTCTTCACCTAATTTTATGCATCTCTTTTCATTTTGAAGATTTCGGGCCAATTTATATTCTAACAGAATTTCTCTGAATAGATTTGGCATCAAAATTTGATAACATTTTACAAACGTAGTATTAAAGTCATGGACCGATTTTCGTCCATTCAACTCAAAACATTTTTGAGTTATATTTGTTATAGATAGACAGGTAGGCATAATTCAAAAAAAAAAAAATATTTTGAACTCAGGAAGGAGAATTACCAGAATCTTGAGTTCTACATTTTTGACAATTGCAATAATTAATCTGCATTTCGTATATGATAAAGTAAAAAAAAAATCCAAAATCCAAACTCTTTTTTCTTTACAGTTCTTTAATATAAAAAGAAATCACATTCTTAGGTAGTACATAAAAATGAAGATATTTTTTGCAAATCATTACCTGTTTGGACACTTGGAAAAATAGCTACTAATCTGCTTACTGCCGGGTAAGTAATTCATTTCTATTATCTTATAAGATGAAATTTTCTCTACAGCATTTAAGAGACAGTGAGGGGGAGGAGGCAAATTGATTCGTATCATGGCTTTGAATTATGGTAGCGAATGCATTGAAATACTTTAAGCAGCCAAACTTCTTCTGGAAATGAAACTGCCTCCACAATTTCCACAAATTATTTTTTGTTTAGCTTTTTCTATACATTTCTCTAGGTTTTCAAAAATCCCTACCTTTACAATTTATCAATCACTGAAGTCAACACATGCTTCTTTGCTTTTTCACGGCTTCGTGTATTTCTTCTACAGCTGTTACTACAGTGGAGCAATCTGAAGCGGATATAAAGAGCAGACGATACTCTAACATTTGTTGCAAACAGTTTGTTTTTCGAAATGCATCAAATAATAACAGATGCCTCGCGAGCGATAAGAAAAGGCAGCTGTTGTTCAAATACTGCTAACTTTTTATCCTCCCAAACTATTCTATGTTTATACCGATGACTTGCAAGCAAGGGTGGAAAACTCAAACTAATAATATCGAAGTTCAACCGTGTTGCAAATAAAATCTTCAATTTTTATAGAAACGTAGTTTATGTTGAAAATACAATATAGGGCGGAAAATGAACGGGGATAAAACTGATGCCCATATCTTTTCTATGTTGCCATCATTCGTTCTTGAAGATTACCTTATTCCATATGATTACTTTTCAAACTCTTCTAAGGTGAATGCTAGAATACTAGAATTTGATCAGAGATTTATTTATTACTTTCATAAGTGAAATAACTGCTTTCACTGAAAAGAACCTTCAAATGTATAAATAATTTCGTATGATAAATTTCAAGTAAATTAATTCTGTATTGTTGAGAATTTTTTTTAAAAAATAATATTTGAAATTTTTATGAATTTATATATTATATGTTGTCATATAAATCGCATAGGTTTATTTGCTTTGAATTCCGACTTTGTTTTTGAAGAGATAAATGTTATAACTTTTTCTGCTTTTCACAATGTTTTACAATGCAATTACAATGTTACCTTAGCTTTTTGAAATGAACGATAGCATTTAGATACAAGATGTCAAAAAAATAGTACAAACATTTATCTCCCAATATATTACACCTAGTTTATATATATATATATATATATATATATATATATATATATATATATTAGAGAGGGAAAGAGATACTTGAGAAGTTTAAAATTTCATATATTTGAGAGAAGCAGTACTATTCTAATAAATCATTTACTTGCAGTTTCGTGTGTGATAGTGAGCTATCCGAAATAATGGCGTGTTTGGAATGTTTTTAAATATACTTAATCAGAATTTTACCCTATCCCCTTTATTCGCGTACGATAGTATGATAAAAACTCAACATTCTAAAATTAAGAAAAAGAGAATACTTCAAAGTAATAATTGATATTTGTGGATCCATTGGAATAAAAAATAAGATCTTGACAGGCGTCTAAAATTTTAGCAATTAAAGCCCATTCTGAGAGGGAATGAAATACATCTTTCCAGCAAACTTTTTGCAGTCAGATGTCACTTTAATCCAGGCGAAAGCGTCAGTTATTAGAACGAATGTTTTTGGAACCCTGGAAAGCCATTCATAGTATAAGAAGATCATTATAAGTGACAAATTTCAATTAAAGTTTGATGTGACATTCTCAGAATGCCAATTCTCGAAATTTCTATTTCAAATAATAACATTCTGAATGGTGATTGTTATAGCCAATCAGGTTTTGATATCATATTAATAACCATCTGCTGTAGGTGTAAATATCTTTGCCGATTAATTCGAGAACCTATCTTAATGCCACATGTGATAAACTGGAACTCGTCTACCAAAGTATTGTAGATAGAATAAACTAGTTTTGCATGGGTGTTGGAGGCTCTTACTTTGAACAAGAGTAAAGATATTTTATTTGATATATTTTTTTAATTTCATTGAAGCTAATAAATGTATTATTATTAACTGGTTCCTCCATTTTAATTCTTATTGCGATATACATATTATTCCGAAAATAGACGATCTAAAATAAGTCTAGGGCATAAAAAAATGTCATTCTGCTTTTTAATACCTCTGCAAATATTAAAAATGGAAGTATTAAATTAAGTATGCTTATAAGAGGAACATTTTACGCATTGAGACTTAACATGTGGGTTTTGGAAACATTTAATTGTGTAACTTTTTATTAGTATCCTCTATAAAATTCTGAATGTTTACATATAAATGACTACCATATTTAATAAAACTTTATAAATGTAAATAGATATAAAATTTCATTATTTAATAAAATAAGAGCTTGTTCCACTTTTTGAAATAACTTTCATTTAAATGCTTTATTAAAAATTTATTTACTTTTTTACAGGATTTAAGATGACTCTTTAACCTATTTGATCATCTCCCAACATCACACAAAAAGTATTGAGCTAAAAATATTAAATAAAATGAAAATTGAGGGCTATTACTTTAATACAGTATTGGGTTAAATACCATTTTTATGTGCCTTTCGAGTCCAAAAAAGCAAGCTGAATGGTTATATAGTTTGTCTGTTTATTCTCTGGATTTTTTTTTTTTTTGCTAGCTGCATTGCGTAATATCAATTTTGTAAACGATGAAAATAAAAACAAAAATAACTGCACATGAGTATCTTTTTAAGATGTAAATTACAATATATTTTATAACTGAAAAATCTTAAGCTAAAACATTTTGATGCTTTTTAAAGAGAGTTTATGAGCATATAATATTTATCGGTTGCAATTTTTACCGAATTACTTTATTCCAATGAAAATCGTCTGATCAATAATTTTGTCAAAATAGAAACATAAAAGTTGGAAAACATCTGCTCGAGCTTCTTGAAATCGTTTGCCTTTATCTCACAATTTTGCATTCGAATATTATATCGTTATTCTAACGGAATTCTTTGCGATTTGCTGCTGTTTTTTCGTCGATTTCTATAATTATTCCGTATGTTTGTGAAAGTTCAGAAATTCGATATCTGTTGAATGGAGTAATCAGAAATATTATGATCTCAAATATTATCAAGGATACTGTACAGGAGAATCCGATGTCTACATGACGGAGTATAAATTATGCCAATAGAACAATACAATAATACTGAAAAGTTCCACCATTTTTTACGGAAATTTCTCTCTTATTCGAGGCTCAAATGAAGAACTAGGTGAACTAGGTAAGTGCAATTATTCCTTAAAATTTCTTTTTAACTTCTTAGCTATCAGGAACAGATGTTTACTTTTTTCATTGTGATATTTCTGTTATCCCTGTACAATATATTGTAGGTTCAGTGTGTTACTGAAGCTATTATGCTCCGACTTCTGCTGCTAGCGAGACAGCAGAATGTTTTCGGATAAAAAAATTTCTATCAAATATTTTGTTCGAATGCCAAAAGCAAAGCGCGTTCAATTTACTTCAATTTTAAATTATTCGAAGACCAAATTTCCTTACGTTTATTGATACTAGACTCTTGCGCCCACTTCTAGCGGAAGCACAGGTTGTTGTTAATTTTAAAAAATTCTTCCCGGTGCTTTTACAGGTATTGTAATCTTGTTTTTAACTAATCTTGTTTTTAACTAATAAACTTTTTAATCTAAAGAAGTTTAAAATAAAAATCCATATCATTTTGTTTCGTTGATTTTTTGGGTCTTTTTTTTTGGTATTTTTGAAATGACAAGAAAATGATATTTTTTTTCCAAAAAAGTCTTAATATCTTTTTTATTCTCCATTAAAACTTAAGAAAAGAAAAAAACAGTTTTTACAAAAATTAAAAAAAAAGTTTTCCAAAAAATTATCATATGGTTGTTAAAAGCTGTAACAAAGAGCATTTTTAAAGTAAAATGCGCATTAAAGTTATTTAAAGTAGCGTAAATTAATTAATAATTTATTTAAAATTAATTATTAATTTTAATAATTAGCGTTCTAATTATTAAAATTAATTGGAGTCCGGCCTAATAAATGATGACACGGGATTTTCATTTTAAAGAAAATATGGCTGAAGTCGATGAAGACTATAATACACATGAACTGTGCTAAGTAAATGTTAAAATCCTTCCTAATTTTACTGTATAAAACACAGATCGGCACAACCGATTTGCAGAAGTTCTTTATTTCAGAATTGATAGAAGATTCAGCAATTGTGGCTCATAAAGGTTTATGAAGTTTGGATGCTTATTATCTCCATTTTGAAAGTAGATATTAGCTTCTTAAAGTCTAATTCATAATGTAGAATTAACTTATAAGAATACTGCTTTTCCATTATCTTAACTGTAACAAAATATTTGTTTTAATCTGTTGTTGTAAGCTTTGAGCATATAAAAATATTACAGTGAAAAAGAATAAATATAAATAAATTTGGTGAATATTTTTTTAAAAATCTTCTGTATCACAGTCACAGTTAATCTGATGTTTAAGTAGAAATAATAAAACAGTTAACAGTGTAAAATCAGTAGAAATAATTCAAAAAATGTGTTTTCCGAACTCGGGGATGTCTAAGAGGCGAAAATTCCCCAAAATCTTCAGTACGAAATTTTTGATGATTGTAATACTTTTCCTCTACTGCATATACGAAAAATTAAAAATGAAACTCTAATATAAGTTAAATAAATTGTATAAAATTTTAATTATCCATCACTAGATGATATACAATTTTTGAAAATAATATATACAAGAATTTTTAAAAAAATACATTATGGAAGAAAAAAATTATTTATTTTCATTTTGCTGTAGAATTTGTAAGATGTCAAACAAATAAAAAAAAAAATTAAATCAAAACCCGTTTTTTTTTTCGTTTTTGTTGCTTTTTAAGAAAATAAGTAACAAAATTGTGTTTCTCTCTCTTCTCTACAGAAAATAAAATTTATGAGTCTTTATGTATGTGGTTAATGTTGTCTTAAAGGCAAGATATCAAATAATATATACGAATATATCGAAATAATATATTCGAAATATCAAAATTGGCATATATATATATATATATATATATATAATTTTTTATAGATTTTAATTTCTTAAAGAATTTATGATATTTTGCTGTTTCTCTGAGATAACTTCCGAAAATATGGTGAATAAAAATGGTTTTAATATTGTTAATATTGTCTTAAAATTAAAAAAAAATTCTTTTCAATAATACCAATTTTTTGTGTTATAAATTTTCATTTCCATTTAATTTTTAGGAAATATTTTAATCAGACAGTAAATTTTGATTTGCTAAATATATTTTATACCAATATAAGTCGTTTTTGAAATGAAACTTAAGTCTTTGTCCCTGTTGCTATTAATATTGTAATGAGGAATCCATAAATAAAACTTCCACAATTAAGAATTTCAATAATTAAATGACTTTTATCTCACATTTTTTGAAAAATTTCCGTGAGTATAAAACTCGCGTAAGATTATTTTATGGATTTGAAACTTTAATGAATTTTCAGATAGTATCAGAGCTGAGCTTTACGCTTAAACATAAAAAGAAGTTTAAAAAATCATTTTTTCAAACTCTGAACGATCGAAATACTTCATCATTTTAGTTTCCTACATAAAAAAATGATTTTTTTTTCTCATCCAGATTGGAAGGGGGGAGGGAATGGGAAGCTTTATAATTAATGAAAAGATAACAAAAACACTTGATATTGTTTTTAATTTTTCCTGCCTTCAGATTATGTGTGTTCATTTTTACAGTAATTGCCTCTCCAAAATATGAAAGTGTTAAATATAGCTGAAGGTGATAAAATATGCCTTGGAAAAATAATCAAGTTTTTCCTTTTTCTGCTCTGTTAATGTCGGAAGCAGTGTTTTGGTTTCGAGCCCATATATTCAAAGGAAACCTTCAAAACGGTTTATCAGCTAATTTTTATATAAGTAAAAAAGTTACTTTCACAGACATAAAACGTTCTGAAAAAGATGAATAGGATTATATTTACTTCATCTTGAAATTTCGGCATACTTCTAATTATCAAAATAATTTCTGATATTTTTAGGAAAAATCTATAGATAAAAAAAAAGAATCATGGAAAAACAATTTTTCAAAAGCTAAACTTTTTATTTAATATTTTAAGCAGTTGAAATGATCTCCCTCGAACTTACTCATTTAGCTTCTAATAAATTATTTTTTAATGTATTTGTGTTTTAGATACGTTTTCAACATATTTTAATTAAAATCTGACACAAAACTATAATGACTCTTACAAAATCGCATACCATATTTGATGTATTTAATCCATTGCGCTTTTGAATAATTGTGCTTTCCGATTTTTGAAAATGTAGATAGACAGACATTCAGCCTTTTCTTGGATTTTGAACAAAATTTGATGATCTTTGCAATGTAAGTTTTAATTTTTTGTTGTTAACTTCATCCATCTAGCTTTGTTTACTTTGTTATTAATTAATTTATATTTGAAGAGCCTGACAGACAGACTTCATCTGTGTATGCGTTTTCTCAAAATTTAAGAAATCTGGAAATTTTTGTGGAAAGATTATGTATCAAAAGCCGTCTATCTAACTAATTACTAAACCGTTTTTTGAGTTATCTTTTATCTTAAGTTATCTTTTTGAGTTAATGCCAAAATTGTGCTTTCCAAACTCTTAGAGACCTGAAAGGTGGAAATTTTTCGATCTCCCCGAGAACAAATATTTTTGGCAATTACAATACTTACTCGCATGCAAAGTATACTATAATTGTATACTTTGCATGCGAGGAAGTAAAAATGAAAGATAATAAATAAACGATGATTTGATTATAAGATGCAGTTTTCGGGAATAGAGGATTCCAGGCCTGAAATAATATCTCAGCAGCGATCCTCTGTGTATGTAGTACGATGCAGCAAAATACATTTTTAATGGAATAATTAGTTCCTCTGAAATAAAGCCTTGGAAACTTTCTCTATTGTATCTGCTGTTCTTATTTTAGATGTTTTAAATTTAATGATTTAGACTCATTTTGCATCTACAGTTATGCAATGTAAAAAACTGACTAACTGTTCTTTAGCAATTATCAAGAAAAATTTCAATGTTTTTAAATTTTAACATCTTTTATACAAAATCACCATATATATTAACACCACGATCTTGTTTATCCATCATATCTTTGGCGCAGTATAGCCCAGATTGGCTCTTGCGCCAATAAAAACCAAAAAGCCAACCAACCAAATAATTGGGTTCTGCGTTCAGTAAATGTTAAAATAATTTAAATACGATTAAAAATTATTATTTTCTATCATGATAATATTTTATGATTGATACTTTTCTCTACTATTTGGAAAATTAATTAACATGGAGCAAATAAAAAAAATTAAAATCGTCAAATCGATTATAATGCTAGTATACTAGTTAAAATAATGAAAATATTGTTTTATTAATTTTAGAGAAAAAATATACGGAAATAAAATTGACCATTTTAAAACGACTTTTTAACAGTTTTTTGTAAAATTAAATTGCTTCATGTGCAGTTATATGCTAAATGTAATTTTTAAGGACAAGAGAGAAAAATGTGATTGATCATTCATTAAAAAAACTTTGGATAAAAAAACTTTGCTACAGAGATTAAAGAAGTACTGAAGTACATACCAAATTCGGTAGCTTTAAATTCAAATAAAGAAAAGTATCGTTATAAAATATATCTTAAATTAGAGTATTTTGAACGATTTCTGAGATATACATATCACCTTAAAACCATTGATATCTATATTAGAGCATTTTGAATTATTTCTGATGATATATATTCCAGCTGTAAATTAAGTTTAAAATTTCAATTTTCATACAAAATTATATATATATATTATATTCTCCAAAGATCTTTTATAATTTTCCTGTATATGAAAAATTGAAATATTTGAGAATTTTTACCATTCTATTTTTTCTTTAAATTCAAGGGCATATATAAAGTTTTTGTGAATGAAAATCTCAAAGAATTTTTACCTGTTTATTTGTGTCGTAACTACCAACTCTAATTAGTTGGTAATTACGGAGATAAAATTTATATAATTTCTGTTACGATATTAGAATTATATCATTAATCTGTTATGCTTAAAATAAAATTTAGAATAAATTATTATTATAATCGAAAAAAAAGAATATGCCATAAGTACAATTACTTATAGTATACATTCCACTTGACTATTTGTTTAAGTACTTTACTCCGAGCCATTAAATTTCAATGTTTCCAATTCTCAATTGATGCTTACTGTATTGTATTTTCGTATAAATATAAGCAGTAATTACTATTATAATATCCTCCTTTGTAATTATGAGTTACAGTGATTGTAATTTAAGAGATAGTATGTTATTAGATAAAACTGTTCCTGTTCTAAAAGGAATACCATTTATTACAAGAACACATAATTCTGCTTGTGCCCAAGCTAAATGCTTGGCACACGAGATACGAGAACGCACTCTTATCACAGCAAATCATATTTTAGTAGCCCCGTACATATTATTTATTTATATTATGATAACAAGTCTCCTGTGTACCGCTCTAAAGACAGTTTATGTCGAAAAAAGCACTATTAAAGACTTTTAAATGTATTATTTAGTTTATATAATTAATAAGAAATTTTTCATTACAAGTAGAAAGGGAAATGCATGCAAGCACTTTTAAATAATTCTGTAATTTAATTTATTGTAGAAATTTAACTGGCATGGAATGTTAAAACCTTTAGTAACAGGTTGATATCGAATGAAATATAATTTATTTGCTCATCTGAAGAAATACAGAGAAAAAATACAAATCGTTTAATAATAATTTAGTTTTGCTTAGTTAGTCGTATAAATCTTTTAGTTTTGGGGAGAATGTAATTTTAATAAAATTGATATCTATCCACTAAAAATGGTGTATACTGTGTAGAGTTTGTGATACTTTTCTCAGAGTATTAAGAGAGATAGTTTTTCAGAAACAGTAACAGTTGCCGAATGGATGCCGATTCAATGATTTAATGCCTTGTGGATCATTTTGCTGCTTGGCAATGAATTTGACGACTTCTGCAACAAAAATAAAGAGCCTTGAATTTTCGAGAATATTGGTGATATCTTCATTAGAGCTCGAGTTCCAATTTTTGCTGTAGAAGCTTTCTCTCCCATCACAGAAACAATAAAAAGTCGGAAGACAGAGTTGAAGAGCTAGACTTTTTGAGAGGAAGTTGAATGGATCTCAAGCAATTGATCGAGAGAAAGTGAACACAGCCTTTCTTTGAAGTATTCTCTGAGTGCTTACGACATTACGGTTGTTTGTTTGATTGCGATTTGCTGATATTGCATGTGATATTCCAGTATACAATTCTGCTGTGATTTGC
>JAPMOQ010034446.1:0-17606 GCA_026543055.1 Argiope trifasciata
TGAATTTAAGTTTCTAAGGATTAAAACAAAAATTATTTCAAATATTGCTGAATTATTTATAATTTTAAACTTAAAATTATGTTGAGAAGAATATGTAAGCATTATCAGTAATTTGAAAGTTAAATTTTCAAAGCTAATATGAAATTGGTTGTTGTGTGATTTTTGTATAACTTATATAAATGTTTGAGTGAGGGAATGGAACAAGTCTCAGCACACATCATTCAACTTCCATCTTGAGCGATTAATTTTTTTCCCTTTTTCCATAAAATTATGTCCTTTATATCAATCATGTAATTTCCAGTGTTTATAGTATAGTTTACTTACTCACTTATATATGCATAGAGAGATAAGTATCCTTCTCAATATCTCATCAATTAAAAGTTCAATTTTTACATTTTTATTATTTAAAGATAATGTTCTCAATAAATGTTGAGTCTGAAATAAACATATGAACAAAATTATAATCATTTTTAGATATGCCTTTCATAGTAAAATAATTCAATTAAAATTAGATTTAAAAAAAATCGAAGGGTTTTCAAAGATTACCTACATTTCCATTTAAATCTATTTATATCTATATACAGTAAAAGCGCCTTATTCTCGCTTCCTTCATTCACGTTTTCACTATTCGCAGATTAAAAAAACGCGACCCAATTCCTATATTCGCGGCTAACAATTTCTTTATTCGCGGATCTAATAAGCACATACATAATAATAAGGATTCCAATAAGTTATCCAACTCAATATCCTTTGTAAATGCCATCTAATGGACTAATAAAAAAAGTAAAATAGATCTTATTACAACTTTGCATAAAGTATGTTAAATGATATCTCCGAGGACTTTGACTTAAGCCGCTTTTGTCGCAATCGGTGTTTTTGAGAATGTAAACAAACAAAATGGAAGCAATCTTATTAGCCAATGAATAAAGTATATTTGTAGAATTAACGACTAAGAAATAAGGTAGAACTAACGATTAAACAATTAAAATTTACTCACCTCATTCCGCTGATTAATTTGAATCTGACGCAAAGAAGGCAGATCTCAAAGGCTATTTTAACCATTTTAATGTAACGATTGAAGACTGGAGCAAATTATACGAGTACAAAATGGACGACTCAATTGAATACAATAATCCACCTGAAACATAAATAAGAAAAAGGAATAGACAGGAAATAATAATAATAAGGAAAAACTAAAGTCTTTGACTGCAAACATAGCCGAAATTGCGAATGGAATAGGACGAGATGGGTTAGAACAGATGGAATCAAGTGACATTCAGGAATTGCTTGAATCGCAAGATGAAGATTTGACTGAACCGACTTGGAGGAAATGTTGAATTCACAGCCTATTGAAGAAGAGGCTTCAACATGCACTGGAAATGTGACATTTAATTTGAAAAATCTTAGTGAAGCTTTAAGAATGGCAAATGAGCTTTGCGAATTCTTTATGAACATTGATCCATCTATGGAACGAAGTCTTATTTTTAAGAGGCAAATTGCAAATGCGACTGCTGCGTATCAGTCTGAATTGGCGGAGCTTTTAAAAACTGCCAAGCAAGAGAAAATTACAAAATTCTTCAAACCATTGCCTAAGACTTAAGATAATTAATCAAAATGTTCAAAAACTTCAAATAAATTAATTTTTTTATATATTTGTTTTTTTATTATTATTTTGTCACCTAGGAACGTATCCCCTATAATCCCATATAAATTACCATTCCGTATTCACGTTTCGGAATTTCATGTTCGGTTTCTGTATTCGCGGCATATTTATGGAACATATACCCCGCGAATAAAGAGCTTTTACTGTATTATATTTATTGAGATCATAATATCAACATTAATAAAATTTAAAAACAAATTAAATTAAAAGTTTCTTGATACATTTTAAAAGAAATAAAATATTGATATTTTAAAGTATATCCTAATTTGTAGTTTAATTCCTCTAAATGTGCAGTAATGTTTTTTTAAATTGCTTCTTTTTTTTTTAGATTTTTATGGCCATGCTAGCTTTCTACATCAGTGACAATATTTTCAAAAATGATGCATCCATTCGAATTAACTGGATATATATTAATTTTAAGAAATATGAAGAAGTGACATGTACAGGGTGCGCCCGAGAAACTTACTTATTTGAAAAAACTTCCGAGCGGTGAGTTCTCTCTCTAGTCAGTTGCCATTAGTGATGGGAAATCTCGTTCATTTGAAAGAACCAGTCCAATGTCTTTCGTTCACCAACTTGTCCCGTTCGTTTTAGGTCGATCGCGAACGACCGATTAGGACTCTTTGAACAAATGAGCTTGCCGTTTTCGTTCGCAAACGAATGTCTAGGCTATTTCGTTCGTGAACGAATTGATACATTGCTTTTGCTCACTATGTCACGGGCCATACCGGAATTTCCGGTTGTACTGAGTGTCGTAAAGAAAGGCGACTTCTGTTTTACTCCTCGACGCATGCGCTGTTATTTTGCCATATGTAGCTCGGTCCGAGGAGATGATATACATAAAGCCGGGGTTCCACGACCATCCGTTTCACAGATTAGGTCATAAATCAGACCTCCGACCCACTGAGGGACCACACTCCTCCATAGCCATGAGGATGCGTTTCCCCTTCGACCCCCCTCTTGGACTCTGATGCCTGGGCAGTTTACCGACAAATTTTCGGTAAAGTCGACGGGCATCAAAGAAGCCAGAAAACCTCAAGAGGAATAAAAGGGCGGCACGTGGCTCGTATAGGCCGTATAAACGGCCCTTAAGACAGAGAATGGGGGAATGCGTAGACTAATGATTCTCTTCCCCCCTCGCGGAATGAAGGAACAAGCTTCGTAATTTTGATCATTTCTCTGTTATTCTACTGTCTTAGATTACAGTTATTTAATGATTTTTTATATTTTTTAGGTCAGTTTTTATTTACATTTTATTATGAAATATTTTTCAAGATTAGTTATTTTGATGGTATGGAGTTTCCAATTACGTATAGACAATTCCATAAAAAATTTAAGCTCACCACTGTTTACTTTTAAAAGTATTTCGAGATATTATAATATTTTCCCATTATAATATATATAAGATATTATAATATGCATCATTAACAAATTTAATTTCTAATAGTAGGAAATTTATCAACTGTTAAAATTCTCTTATTGACTTATGTGCTATTAATCAGCTGAAATGTACATTTAAATGATTAACTTCTTTTAAAACAATTAGAATCGTTTGTGATGGTAATAATTAAGTTTAGGTGTAATTTTTTATAATGGAATCTCTGTTTTAGATTTTCTTTTAAAGTTTATTGATTTTCATTTGAAAACTATATTTCGAATTCTTAGACTGTGAATGAATAATTCAGAGAATTGAAGAGTAATAATGCAAGCGTTCTTGACGTATTTAGTCGTATATTTTAAATTTACCACTTTTATCGTCTAGTTTGTAAAATGGGATTAATGGTTGATGAAAATTTCAATTGCTTCCACAACAAATCGTTCTTAAACTTTAAATTTTGATATATGTACATATAACATTAACACCCTTACGCTGTTTTTTTACCTTCATTGTGCTCTGCACTTGAATCTACTATCTATCTATATCTCTCTCTCTCTCTCTCTCTATATATATATATATATATATATATATATATATATATATTCAATTACGTCACAGGTAAAGGCAGCAGTATTTTAAAATGGAGGCATTTTCTTAAAAAAAAAATCCAATAGTGTTTCATTCTGGTATTAAATCTTATTCATAAATACAAAAAAATTATTACAGGCATATCCAATGTTGAAACCTACTAATCATGGAAAAATAAATCTAATCTTCATATTCAGGTCACAACGATAGGAAAATATTTATATATTCTTAACAATAAGGTAATAGACAGGATGAATTATTCCTACGTACGATTTATTATATGTATTTTTTTAATTTTAAGATGCTGTAAAAATTATTTTTTACTGTAAATTTTTAGAAAGTTATAACGAAAATAAAGTTAATATTTCTTTTTTATTTTTGATTAATTAAAATTAAAAAAATCATTTTATTACCCTCCAAAGTATATATTTGCCGAATTTCATTGACAGACGGCCTGGTGTGTGCAGTCAGCATATCTCGTACACATAGAGACAAAAGTTTTTTCCTTATGTGTACGCATCAAAACTTAGTTAAAACGCCAATGCACTTTCCCGCCAAATACTCTTGCTAAGAGATAACGTTTTTAGCAAACTTAGACTAATCACTCCCTACCCACTTTTTTTTCAAAGAGCTACGCTTGATTTATTGGTCTTTTACGACCCGTACGAAAGTGGCATTACGTATTTGCCCTGTTACCACTAAAATGTGCTGATGCTCCATAATTCTTTAACCTAATGTTTTGTCTGAAGGGCCGTTTACACGGCCTATACCCCGTCTGCAGACGAGCCACGTGTCGGCCTTTGACCCCTCTTGCGGTTTTCTGGTCTTTTTGATGCCCGTCGACTTTACCGACAATTTGTCGGTAAACTGCCCAGGCATCAAAGAGTCCAATAGGGGTCGAACAGGAAACGCATCCTCGTGGCTATAAGGGAGTGTGGTCCCCCAGTGGGTCGGAGGTTTGATTTATGACTAAATCTGTGAAACGGCCCGCCGCGGGACCCCGGCTTGACAATTGTCGGTGCCCTCTGTAATAAATTCGGTGGCACGTGCTTGAAGAAAACTAAGTGTTTTGTGCCGCTGAGGCGTTCGAACAGAAGATAAAGGTCCTAATAGATGACCCTGAACGGAAGTTAATATTAAACTTGTGCTATACGCACGACGAGATAGTGATGTGGGGATTTTTGGATTGACCAAATATTCGCATTGTGCATATTTATTAGACATTTTCTTTCGTGAAGCAGGCTTCACCTGAGAATGAATTTCTAATAGAAAAGTGTGCATCTCCCCGTGTGGTAACAAGCATCCGGCGGGTGAACTTCACCTGGTTTAGGATTTTCACTGAAAACCGTTTACTACCAACCCTATTTTTCAGATAATTTTTCATCAACTTTTAATGCATATTATCCTTTTTCTGAAATTATCATTTGAATTTGACAATGTCCTCTGTAAACATCGGCACTGATGTTACATGATGTGCTCTTGCTCTTTTTTAAATTTTTCTTGAATGCCTTTGAAAGTGCACAGTTTTCACTTTTACACGCTTATATAAAATTATTTACATTTACAAGCTTTTATTTTCTTCGTTTCAATATCTTTGCAAATATGGGTTATAACCTACTTTTTCGGGGTGTTTGTAATTTTCAACCCTCTAGGTCATCAAATCCGTATGTTATCCGCATGAAAAGTAAAACTTAAGAAGGTGCTTTTACTCAAAAGAAATTCATACTTAAAACATCATTTGTTATTTTTTTAATTAATTTTTTTAGTTTTCAGACTATCTACATTTTTGCGATTGTCACCTATTAAACGTCATTTGGGACCTTATGTTGTATGGCGATTCTTTATCCTCTTGATACCTACTGTCACCCGTCTGAATTTGTTGGTCGAATTCGGCAACACCCTGTATATAGTTCAAAGACGAAAGAAAAAAAATATCTAGAAATTTGAAAAGTTTTATGCATTGTCATAAAACTATGTATTCATTGATCGGATGATCTACTGTTTTTCTAAAGTAGTTGACGACTAGTCATGATTTCGAGATGGAGAAATTAGTATTGTTTAGACTAATGAATAATCTAATATCCTTGTTTTCCTATATTTAAACTGAAATTAAGCGTGTTTGTTCATTACAAGAAAAGTATTAAAATAGTATTTTGAAGAAAATAAAAATTATATTTGGATTATTTAGATATTATATAACGTATTAAGCATTCTCTCTCATTGAAAAGAAATCCAGAATTTTATCTTGTAGCTTCTCCATTATCTTGTTCCTAATCCTAAAGTTCATAGGGCTTTTCTCTTCAACAGGGTCATTGTCTTTTCAACGTTTGTTTTTGCAGTTTGCTCTGAATAAACGTTACTTGCAGCTTTGTGTTTCCCTATAATTTTTCAACATAAAATGTATATTATCTTTGTTCTGAATTTATCATACGAATTTAACAACGTCCTCTGTAAACATCGGTACTGATGTTACATGACGTGCTCTTATTCCCATTTTAATTTTTCTTGAATGCTTTTGAAACTCCACAGTTGTCACATCACACGTTTACATTAAATTCTAGAATATAAAATTCCTTACATTTGCAAGTTTTTATATTTCTTCACGTTTTAATATTTGTGCAAATATGGGCTCGGAATTACTTTTTCATTTTCAATAATTTACGACCCCCTAGATCATCATATCCGCATATTATCAGCTTGAAAAAAAACTTGCGAATAGGCTTTCAGTTAAATGAAAACTCTTAGTTAAAACATTATTTGCTATTTTTTTAAATAATTTTTTGCAGTCACCACCATTTCTGCGACTTTATATTTTTGCGATTTTCTACTACTAACTGTCGCTTGAAACCTCACTTTGCATTGTGTTTCTTTGTCTTAATGCCTACAATCGCCCCTCTGAATTTGAAGATCGAATTCGGCAACACCCTGTATTTAAATATATCTGTTTTGAGAGATAAAACAAGATTTTAGTATTAATTCTTCACTTACTACAATTTTACAGTAATTCTTTATTTTTAGTTCATCATATTTTTCACTTGATATAGTTATATAACACAGTAATTCTTTATTTAGTTCATCATATTTCCGTTTTTAGAGATAAAACGTAAGTTTTAGATATTCATTCATAATACGTAAGCTTAATAGAAGGACTAATGATATCGGACAATCATGGTTGTATGACTTCCGTTCACCCATATGCGTACGACTCATATAACTGTCAGTCAATGATCTCGTTTACAATGGGATTGTGTTACAGTAAAGGATGAGTTTTAGAAGAGGCTGCATCAGTTTTAACCGTTATCTGAAAGTGTCAAATTTGGCGAGAGTTAACATGCTTGAGAAAATTTCGAATACTTAATGTTATTTAATACAATTTCATGCGATACTTTCCACTTTGTTTTTTATGAAGCATGAACTGTTTTTCAATAAGTTTATTCAAAATTGTATGATAAAAATCAATGACGAATGATATTTCTTTCATATAAATACTATATCGACTTTGGAATAATAATCTAGATTCTGGTAAACGAATTATTTTACATGAATATAACGATTTGCATTAAACAAAAGAATTTTGGTTTCATTAGTTTTTGTTTTATTTCTTCTTGATTCGCTTGTTTAATTCAGTAAGTTTGAACACTGAAATAAATGTTACTTAAATATAGGAACATTAAAAAAAATGATTGTTTCTTAAGTACAATTAAATGATGTGAAAAGTATTGAAATGATTTGTAAGATGGGAATAGTTATAAAGACAAATCTTGAAATGAAGTAAGTAGTAAGAAAATATTTCAACTACGAATGTTAATTTTCCGTGCTATATAAGTTTTTTTAAAAAAAATTCTAGAGTAGAACGCCTTTACAAATTTAAACTTTTCTGTTTATCATTGTTGATTTAATTTCAATGTTGTTACGTTAAAAAAAAATCTGCTCTGATAAAGATAAATTATTTGTTCATTATATGATTTTGTATATGAAATATTGTAAGAACACGGTGCATAAAACAAGTAGCTTACTAAATCAGAAGTATATTAATATTTTGCTAACTGATCATTTTTATCTGCGAAAATTTGTTGGTGATATTAGCTGAATTCAAATTTAATTTTCTTCTAGTCGCACTATTTATTAAACCCTAATACAAATCTATAGATAAAATATAAAACAGAATTTAAAAAATATTTACATTTATGTACGTAGTAATAAATTTACATTAATATATGCAGTATATGTTCTTCAGAAACTAATTTTTTTTATATAGATCGTTCTTGTATGTAAAATAAGCCATTAACAATAGTATTGAATGAAGTTCTGGTAATATACTTTTGAACAATATACACCTACACCTTTGTTGAAATTTTTACTGATCAGCTATGCATTTTTTAACCGTATTTTAAACAATGTAATTATTTCTAATTTCGGAAGAATTCATGGCCATTTTAAACCTTCCAAGGGGCCCTGTGATATGCAAATCTCAAAACAACCCATTCTATACCCTCCAAATTTGTTACTGATTTTAATTTAATATTTATTCAACAATTTTAAGTTGTCAATTTTGAAAATTGAAGTCTCAGGTCCCTTTTTAAAAGGTCAGTATAAAATTTCGAGAGCAAATGAATTTAGAGCATTAATTTCTTTATTAAAAGAAATAAAGTCAGATATCTGTTATTACATTGCATGAGAAACTCTTGCTGTAACATTAAAGAAATTTTTAAAGTGATGTTTAATTTCTTCATACTTATATAACATTCACTTCTGTTTCTCTAATATTTCAAAACTAAACTGCTTTCAAATGAATTATCGTTACATTGATATACAGGCTCCTTATCTAAGCAGTTCTGGGAATGAAATATGCGATAAATTGAGGTTCTAGAGTGAATTTTAATTATCTCTTTGACAAATAAAAATTTATGGAAAAAAAACCACAATTCAACAAAATAGGTTTTAAGATTTTAATTCACACTGCAGAATAAGGATTTTTATCCAGTATTCCCCAATTTTGTAGACTATTATTTCATTTCCCCTAAATTAATTCAATTTCTTATTTAATTTTCAGTTTGAGAAGAATTTTTCTTTGTTACTTTTTAGACTAATCACTTTTTATTAAGATTTGTCATTTACCGAGACTCGTCATATTTAAATTTCCTCATTCAGCTAGAATATTATGTTAACTTACCTGCATATGCATTTTGCCATTAATATTTATCATAAGTATTCTTTATAAGCTTCTTATTTATTCTACTTTCAAAAATTACTGCGTCAATGAAAAAAAAAAAGAGAATACTGCGTTTCAAAATTACCTCAAATTGTAACAATGTCAAAAAAGACAAAACAAATCACCCTGAGAATGTTTAAAAATGATATTCAATATATTGCAACAGTATAAAAATCAAATAAATAGTAAATGCGGGATAAGTTAAAAAAAATAGTTTAAAAAAATGCTTTCTTACATATTATTAATCCATTTTCAGTTGTAAGGTTCATCTAAAATATCCCGAATTTTAATTCTAATTCATAAAATAAAGACTTATTTAGGAGCAAATTACGAACTACCAGATAACACACGCAAAGATATGCCAAGGGGGGGATGGAAAAATTGATTTTTAACACGGAAGCATATGCTTTAAATTTGACAAAATCTCCGAACTTTTCATTTAAAATTATTCAAAAATTAAAGTGAAGAATATTCAATCTAAAAATTTTAATTCATAAAGTAAGATTTTCTTCCAAGAATAAAAGTGAATGCATATAATGCGTCTATCAGTCTATTTAAAACATAGACAATTGTACGTAGAGATACTAAATTTAACAGAAGCATAATTGGAAGAAAGAAATATGCAGTTCAGTGCATTTAAAAATATTAACACAAAAAATATGTTATCTCTAATGTAAATTAACTTAAAGTTTAAAAAAAATCATTAATTTTATTAATTTATGAGTTTTTAAGTTGCGTATTTTTATTCTGCAAAAAGAATACGGATTTTGGATAAGCTTGTATATTTTATAGTCAAGATCTTCGTTTATATTTTCATATTTAAAGAAAAAAAAATCATATAAAGGAGAATAATAGGTTTTTAAATATAAGATAAGATTATTTTTATAGCTATATCAGGTTTATTAAATTATTTATTTCATTTGTATATGAATTATGTATTTGATTCCCAGAAGTTCTACAGCTTTGAACAGTTTTAATTTCAAATAGTAGGAAATTTATCAATTGTTAAATTCTCTTATTGACTTATGTGCTATCAATCATTTGAAATGTACATTTAAATTATCAACTTCCCTTAAAACAAATAGAATCGTTTGTGATGGTAATAATTAAGTTTAGGAATCTAAATTTTCTTTTAAAATTTATTGATTTTTATTTGAGAACTATATTTAGCATACTTAGACTGTGAATGAATAATTAAGAGAATTCAAGCGTAATAACGCAAGCATTCTTGATGTATTTAGTCGTATACTTTAAATTTACCACCTTTGTCGTCCAGTTAGTATTCAACACTCTTACGCTGTTTTTTTACCTTCAGTGTGCTCTGCACTTGCCCCATTTTCTGTTTATTTTTTTATGTACAAAATATTTGTTTTTTCAGTTACGTCACCGGTAAAGATGGCAATATTTTAAAACGGAGGCATTTAAAAAAAATTTCCAATAGTGTTTCATTCTCATGTTAAATCTTATTTATAAATACAAAAAATCTGAATATATATATATATATATATAATATTACAAGCATATCCAATGGTGACACCTACTCATCATGGAAAAATCTAATCTTCATATTCTGGTCAATAAGGTAAAAGACATGATGAAATATTCCTACGTACGGTTTTTTATACGTATTTTTTAATTTTAAAATGCTGTAAAAACTGTAAAAATAAATATTTGCCAAATTTCATAGATAAACGGCATGGTGTGTATATAGACTCAGTATATCTCGTACACATGGAGACAAAAGTTTTTTTCTTATGTTTACGCATCAAAACTAAGTTAAAACGCCAATACCCTTTCCCGCCAAATACTCTTGCCAACAGATAACATGTTTTTAGCAAATCTAGACTAATTACTCCCTACCCCCTTTTTTTTAATGTGCTTAGAGTGATTTATTGGTCTTTTATGACCTGTACGAAAGTTGTAGTACGCATTTGTCCACTACCAAATTCATGACTAGCATCAAATCAGCATTCATAAATCAGAGCAATTCACCTTTTGATTGTTTTTTCAATTTTAGATCGAAATATTTGATATAATCCTAATATTTATATCCTCTATATTCGTAGTACTTTTCTTCATTAATGAAGATCAAGAAAAACTGTTACTGGCAAGCGAAAAAATCTTATTTTTTTCATTATCATGAATGACAAAAAAATTCTTCATTTGCTGCATTATAGCTCGTTTTCTGTAATTTACGATATCTTAGATCATGAAATCTGCATGTTACCCTCATGAAAAGAAACATTTTAAGAAAGTACTTTTACTTAAAAGAAATTCATACTTAAAGCACCATATGTTATTTTTTAAATTAATTTTTTTAGTTTTCAGACATTCTACATTTTTACGATTTTCTCCTACTGAACGTCGTTTAGGACCCTATGTTGTATGATGATTTTTTATCATCTTGATACTTACTATCACCCCTTTGTCGGTCTGATTCGGCAACTACTGCTATAACGAATAGTCTGAAGAAAGTAGCAAATCTTTAAAAAGTTTTGGAATACTATGAAACATCTCAACTCCTTCGATCATCAACAACGGAAAATTCAAATTTTGAATCCAGTGCTTGATAAAAAATGAATTTTATATTCGTACCATTTCCAATGTATTTTTATATTGACGTCCCCCCACCAAACCATACTATTTATATAAATAACTTAAATGAGAAGATCAAGAAAGACCGTAAGTGTTATTTTTTTAATTTATGGTTTTACAGTTCTGTTAAGTTAGCCTGTCTGTTTTTCAGAAAGTTGTAACTATATGAAGTGTACCTGAATAAGCTCCCATTACTTTTCTTAATGTAAAAATTTTGCTGATAAATATTGCTAATTCTTTTGGTTACTTTATTCCTATTTCATTACTTATTTCTAATAAAGCAAAGGTACCTTATATATATATATAAAGAAATCTTCAGAAAGGATTGTAAGTCATTGTTTCTCACTATTAGTTAATTACTTATATTATAAAAATGGTTAGATAGTTTTGAATGCTGATTAAAAAGATTAATTTTCTTTAGTGAACATAAATAGTAAGTTAATATCAATCAATTAACAAATTGTTTGATATAAAATTCATGTGATAAATTGGTATATTCATTTCTAAATGCTAACCTGATGGATTAAATTTGCTATTGATAAATTATATAACTTTAACCTAATCACTCTATGCTTAAAAATTCCATTTTTTATATTAAGAATATATAAAAGTCCTTCTTTGAAAGTCCTGGCAGATGAACACCCGCTGCTTATTTTTTATTGTTGGCATTTAACAAGAGGAGGCCAAGATCACTATTCAATCAACATCTCTTTTCCCATTACTTCATGCTACATTGAGATTGGCAAACAGTGCCATCTCCCCATACCAGATTATTAACAAGGTCTTATCTTTGCCTTGTATAACATTACATAGATATATTTCTTTTGTGGGAAAAAAAAAAAAAAAAAAAAATCTGAAATTTAGTCTGAAGAGTGTTGTGGAGTAGAAAATGTAGAGTTTTGAACCCCATCCTCTTCATTCTAATATTGAATGAATTATATTAATTATATTGAATGAATTATATTGAATGTTGTTCAAAATATATTACAATTAATTAAATGGTAAACCTACGTTGATAATACATTCTACAATGTTTAATCCTTCAAAAATAAACGACTCTTTTGAAGTAAATGTACAAACTGAACAACAAGTGTACAAACATAGATCAAAAATTTTATATGTATAATAAATGTCCTCCTTGCAAAATTTGATATAGAAGTGAGGAAATTGCATGGAATTTGATTTGCAACCTAAACATAACCAAATATATCTAGTTTTTGCTTGTAAATTACTTGTTAATTGATTCTCATATTACTTATGAAATGTCCCCCCCCCTTTTCTTTCTAGCTGATAGACACTAAGATTACTTATTTAAATATCCTAAATTATACTAGACCACTTTGTAAGTTATTTTGCCTTTATGTATTATACTGCTAATAGTGGAATGATATGAGAGATTGCAGTAATTGATAAGTTGCCAATTGCTGAATTAATATTCCACTTTCAGTTTTAGTTAATTTATTTATACCTTTCCATACTTTGACCTAAACTAAATCTATTTTGATTTTCGATAGTATGAAATTGTTATATTGGTTAATTGTCATCCAAGGTTTATAAAATCATTGAACGTCTTTGAAAATTATTTGTATTTATTAGCCCTTATTTAAAGGACCTCAAAAGGGATGCTTTTTTCACCAATTGCTTATTTTCTTTTTGAGATGATAGGGAAGGGGCAGTTTTATCGCATTACAGAACCATACTAGATCTGCCTGTCGATGTGACTGTATTTTCTTAACAGTGTCTGATCTTTTATCTCTTCGTAGATCTTAATGAATTCAGAAATTTGTGGAATGAGATTTATTTCAGGTTAAGAAACTACTGATAATATAGGGAAAATACATCTCTTTCATTTACTTGACACTTTTTTCATCTTCTTTTACTTGCTTAGATGGAAGGGGGATCTATTTTTTTAAAGATTTTATGTATTTGTGTGAAACAATTTACTTTGGTTTTTAAAAATGATTTTATTTTGTTTGTGCTTTTCTCCAGTGTGTGTAGATGTGTTTTGTAACACATTTTTTAGTTGTATTCCAACATCATTCAGTAAATCACCAATAGTAGTTTATTTAAATATTTTTTTTTACCAGAAGTTTTTGTCCTCCTCCTAAAGAGAAGTTTTTATAACTTTTTAATAATATATTTTAAAAGTATGTAGTTAATTTACTGTGGATTTTTTAAAGTGCATACTCTGAATAGTTCAAATTTCCAAATATAAAGAGTAAAGCAAAAGGTTCATGCTGTTTCAATAGTTCTTAAAAATCATCAGTTACTCTTGCCTATGATATCCCAAATAGATTTATGCCAATAAAATTTCTTTTTTTATTTTCTCATTTTAAAAAAGGAAGAGCCTCAACCTCAAAATTTTTCAATGGGTATGATTTTATCTCCATGATCCAGATCTCCATAAAACAAAATTTTCGTGTTATGTGTATCTCTCTGTAAACACAGTAACCTAGAAATGCTAGGAATTAAAGTGATGAAATTTTGTTTCGTATCTTAATGCAAAATTTGCATTTTCTATCGATGAATAGAATCCATTGTAAGATATTAAAAAGTGCAAATTAAAAAGAATTTCAAAATTCAAAGAGCTATATCAGTAAATTTAGCTCATGGTTTTAGTATCTTGAGTAAAGAGCAGTATGTTTTGAAATAAATATATTGTTTCTATATGCATGCACATACATATGAACATAACACAGAAATTTAAATGAATGATATTTGGTTCATAATCTTTTTACTAAAATTGTAGCTGTATGTCAAATTTTGGTTTTAGTTAGCTGATCAGAAACCTTCTAAATTACCTACTTGGTTTACTTTTATTATAATACAAGACACAAAATGCTCATGTGTGGAACTCTGAAATTAAAAATCTGGATGCTTATGACTTTCACAGTCTTGTTCAGTTATGTCTTGTCAAATGTTATGCAGGAAGAGGGAATGATGATACTCTATGAAGAAGTATGCAAAAAGGAGAGATATTTTCCTCTGGTTTTAGATGTGTTGTAGACTGTATTATGCCAGCCATTTCTTGCAATGTTTCAGAGTCCTGGTCCAGTTTTGCCTTTTAATATATATAAGCTAATAAGATAGTATTTTAAGTTTTGAAAGAAAATTTCTCATGTTAAATTATTTTTCTCTTAATAGTTAATACCAATTTTTTAAACATTGTATTATGTTCGGCAATTGATAAAAAGATTGCATATTTAACAGGCAACATAATATTGAAAGTTTTACATTCCATGGCAGAAGTATCTGATATAAAGTTATATTCTTTTCAAGCATGATTGTTTACTGCTTGTTTTACAAATGCCAAAATGTATAATGAGTATCTTTAATAAACTATGTATCAGCAAAAAATGTTTTTGCTGAGAAAACTGGTAGGTGTGAAAAAAATGAAGCATGCTCTATGTCAGGATCGGCTAACCTTTATGGATCAACATGCCATTTTTTTCTAAAGATATGTTTGACGAGATATAAAATGTCTGATATAAAGTTATATTCTTTTCAAGCATGACTGTTTATTGCTTGTTTTACAAATTCCAAAATGCACAGCACTATAGACGTGCTGTCAAATAATTTTCACTTGTGATTATTGGGAAGTTAATAAATTAAATACTAACAACACAAAACTCTTTTATAACTATGAAAAAATACATTTTACACTGTATAGTAGTAGAGATTTTAATTATAAGTGTAATTCAAATTGAAGTAACATTAGTGACTTCTGTTGTTGGAGATTAGATGACAAATAACTGATATTAGGATTGTAAGGTGTTATTTTTATCAGAATGTATGATGGATTGGAGTCATTTGACAAACGATTTCTAAACGAGTCATCTCTAAAAATAATGACTCACAGGTATAGGTAGTTAAAATTATGTGACACTGCATAAACAAATTATGGTATGAGCCCAGTTTCTTCAAACAGTTAAATGTGTCTGGAAGCAAATTCCATGTTTCCAAAATTTCATTATTACCGTTTTTACTTATGTTGCTTGTTAATCTTTCTGTTTCAATCAATTCTAACTTTTTTCTTGTTTCAATACATTTTTCAATCCTTACTAAACTAGACTGAAAAACAACAGTTGCATTTCAAATTCTTCAATTCTCAACCAATCAAATTAGGGAAAGTTCTGTTATCAAGTAGACACATGCAGAACATTTTGATCGCTGGCATGCCCAAAATTTTATGTCGCATGCCATTCATGGCACATATACCACTGGTTCATCACCCCTGTTCTGTGTTGTTCTTACATTAGAATGGATAAAAAGATGAATATCAGTGTGATGCTGTTCTCTTAGAATATGTAAATTTCATGGAGGGTATTGATGACAGTCAAATCCTCTTCACGCAAATGTCAAAAAAATTAGATTGGATTAGGGTTTTTCCTCCTTTTATTTTAAGACAATACATTAACAAAACTACAATTTTGAGAATTATTTTTATTTTTCATGAACCAACATCTGATTGAGCAGGATGCATCATTTATTAAAATATTTCATTTTTGGGGAGGAACGGATGACTAAAGAATTAGCTGCTATTGGCATAAACAATGCTAGAATCTGATTTCTTGATGTCTTTATGAAAAATCAAATCCCTTTTGTGAAAGGAAGTAGTGCAGTTAAGTATATGAAACTATTGTACTTGTTCAACAAGCAGAAATTTTAATTACTAACACAATCTAATGAATTGTTTAGGACAATTTTTAGTGAGAAAATTTAAAGATTTTGAGAAACAATTGTGAATAGAACACAATTTTTATTTACATATTTAATAAAATTGGCATGATTTTTGTATTAAAATTTTATATGATTATGTTTCCTATCAAGGATTTGAAATGTTAATAAAGTAGTGGTATAGTATTTTTGAATAATATTTTTAATGGTGTAGTAATGTAAAGGAAGTAGTGGTAAACAGAACGAATAGAAATTCCACCTTGATGTGCTTCCTGGAAAGTCAATTTCAAACATCCTTTAATATTCTTCATTACATTTTTTATTTCCTGACTACTTAATAACTGTATATATATATATCTTACAGGATAAACAGTGTTATTAAAAGTGCTTAAATTTAAAAATTGTTTTTAAATAGCTTAGAAAGTGCTGAAAAAAATTTCATAAAATGCGCTTAATTTTCTTGAGAAATGCAAGGAAAACACCCTCCATCAAATATTTAATCTAATAAATTGAAACCATAGCCAATGACACTTTATTTGCCTCTTTTATATAGAACAAAATACTGAAAGTGTCAAGAAGGAAAGTTGATGAAAAAGAAGGAATCAGGGGCAAGGTAGAACTAGGAATATTAATACATGCTAAGGTATACCGAAAATCCTTATGAAAGACCATGTTAATTACCCTTTTCTGCTTCCTTTTTCTTAAATAAGAGGCACCCTCATTTATTGATATAATGCAAGCATTGTACCAAAGAGAAAGTATGAATTGTGCCAAATTTGTTGCAACTCAAGAAATTCTGTAAATTTCATGTGCTGAATTGATTTTACTTATGCTTTTTTAATGTGTTCTTTAACTTCTTATATGAGTTGTATTGAATATATTTTAGCAAGTTTTACTTTTTAATCAAATTTAATTTTCTTGACCTGTTACTATGCATTCCAAAGCCTATCAGGCTTTGAAGCCTGTTCTTAATTATTGTAGTTTTCATGTGATTTTTAAGAATTTCAAATGTTCTGAAATTTCTTTTACATGCTCATGTTGGCATAAGTAGAATATATGCAATTTTAATTAATCTATTCATTTTGTAAAATGGGTCAGCTACTTGAGAAATGGACTGTTGAATATGTAATAATGTGACCAATGTAGATGCATCTTGCTTATTTCTGCAAACAAGTTGCATATTCCCTCTATTGATTTTTAAACCTTCTGATTTGCTATAATTCTGTTGACCAAAAGCAACAATATCTGAAATGTCTTTGAAAATTTTGGTACTGTCTTACTTAATACCATCTGGAACTCTGCTATTCATAAGTGAACAGTAAGTCTTGTAGTGTATTTGAAGAAATCTCCGTAGAATTGAAAATTATCTTTTTGAAGGTAATTTCCCCATAAGTATTGTTTACCCTGATAGGAATAACCATCTGTAAATGAATGAACTCGGCTTCTTGAATTTAAGTTTCTAAGGATTAAAACAAAAATTATTTCAAATATTG